>PVHX01011548.1:0-63412 GCA_004024805.1 Geosciurus inauris
CAGGATAAAGAGTCCAGAATTAGATTCCTACGTACATGGTCAGTTGATTTTTTTTTTTTTTTTCTCTACAGAGATACCAAAGCAGTTCTTTAGAGAAAGAATAATCTTTCATCAAAAACGTGTGAAAGAAAATCCATACTCATACCATATACAAAAATTAATTCAGTCAGGTGCTGTGGAACACACTTGTAGTCCCTGCTTTTTTATAAGGCTGAGGCAGAATGATCACTGGAGCCCAAGAATTTGAGATCATTCTGGGCAATATAGTGAGACTTGATCTTTAAAAAAAAAAAAAAAACCCTAAATAGGTTATAGACCTAAATGTAAAACCTGCTACTATAAAACTTCTAGTAGCAAACATGAGAAAAATCCTTGTAATCTTAGTTTAATTAAGAGATTTCTTAGATACAGCACCAAAAGCACAGAAAAAAAAAATACAATAATGTTCATCAAAATTAAAAACTAGGGCTGGGGTTGTGGCTCATTGGCAGAGCAATTGCCTAGCATGTGTAAGGCACTGGGTTCGATTCTCAGCACCACAAAAATAGTAATAATACAACCCAATATTTAAAAAATGGACAAAAGAATTGAACAGATACTACCAAAGATGAATGGCAAATAAGCACATGAAAAGAAACATCATTAGTCATTAGAGAAATGCAGGTTAAAACCACAGTGGGATATCACTATAAATCTATTAGAAAGGCTAAAGAAGGAAGAAAAATCTGATATTACCAGATGCTTGTGAAGATAGAAAGCAATTGGAACTCTTATATAGGGTCGGAAAACAGATTTGCAGGTCCAGGGAAGAGGCTGACTACAAAAGGATCTGGAGGAATTTCAGGAGTGATCGATGTGTTTTATATCATGATTGTTTTGCTGATTACATGACTGTGGGTTTGCCAAAACTCATAGTACTATATGTATAAATGATACATAAAATTGTTTTTGATTGAAAAAATAAGAGTGATTATTTCTCATCTGATGAAGAATTTTTCAAAGTCAGACTAGTGTGTATTTCTAGGCTTAGAAAACCCCAGAGGATAACACAACCTGAAGAACAAAAGAAAAGTATCACATAGTAGAAATTTTAGAACCAAGGAAAATTTAATATAATTTTCATTCCAGTGGTACAAAATTCAGTTACATAATGACTGCAAAAAAATAATTTCAAATAAAACTAAGAATGGAAGTTGTTAGACTATTTCTTTTTTTTTTTTTTTGGTACCAGGGATTGAACTCAGGGGTACTCGACCACTGAGCCACATCCCCAGCCCTATTCTGTGTTTTATGTAGAGACAGGGTCTTACTGAGTTGCTTAGCTCCTCGCTGTTGCTGGGGCTGGCTTTGAACTCGGGATTCTCCTGTCTCAGCCTCCCAAAGTGCTGGGATTACAGGCGTGCGCCATCACGCCCAGCTTAGACTATTTCTATTGAATGAATTTTCAGGGATGGAGCATGAACATTTGTACTCTTAAAAAAAAATCTCTGTGGGTCGTCCTTCAGAGGGATGCCTAAGGTGAAGTACAACTGATCTCTCAGACTACAAATAGCTTGACACCATTTATTAAAATCTTGAAAACTAGCAAGTTTAAACAGTATATCATCTAATGATATGTGTAAATGATAGATGTGATTAAAAAAAACTTTTTTAAGAGCAATCGCAATGATATACATGAAATTTAATAGAATGGTTAACCAGTAGGTGAGAAATGGGGAAATGTTCATAGATGAGAAGCAAAGTTACTGGTATTAGGTCTGGGGGTGATATAATACATTTTTGAAGTTCTAAGTATTATGTTCAAAAAGCGAACAACAAATAGAACTACTTCTTTTTGCTGTTGCTAGTATGGTTTTTTAAGACCTCTAATCTTGGCACTCTGCTGTCAAGGATCCCTCTGCATTTTCTGGCATTTTTTAAATAGCATCCAGATTTCTTTTGTCCTAGAAAGGTGACCATTGTATTACCTAAAAAGTATTCTTTTAAAAGCAAAAGGAGGTATTATTAATAGTTGCTCTAGGACATAAGCATAAACTAGAATGTATATTCACCTTCCTGTAAGGTCCTCTGTGATCTGCTTTCTTCTCATTTAGCCTCATTTTATGTTTATACTTATGCTTTATTATTGTTCAGTTTATCAAAGCATTCTTTGAAATTTCCATTTTTTTGTTCCTATGTCCTTTCGTTGCAAGATTAAACCTTAACAGCTTTCAGGTTTAGTATAGAGGGTTGGGGGTGTAGCTCAGTGCTCTAGCAAGCAGTGGCTTGTGGGTTCAATCCCCTGCATGCATACACACACAAACACACACACAAAATTACATTACTTTTTTTTCTTTTTTCTTTTGGTACTGGGGATTGAACCCAGTGTACTGTACTACTGAACTACATCTCCAGCCATTTTAAAATTTTATTTTGAAAGAGGATCATGTTAAATTACTAAGTCACTGAGACTGAGCTTTCGATCTTCTGCCTTCTGAGTCTCTGGAATTACAGATGTGCACCACCACACCTGGCCAATTGTCACTTTTACTTACTGTCCAGTGTGTGAGCCTCTGTTCTTTCCCCTCAACACCTTATCCTGTACATGTATACTTTATCTGACCAATTACTAAATTGTAGTAGTTGATACTTGTCTTCTCATTAGATCAGGAATTTGTTTTTAAGTTCCTGCTCCTAGCAGAAAACTTAGGTTCTGAGTTAACAGCTGTTTGAAAAATGATGAGTGGTCAGACACTATTTTGTATCTTTTTGTTTTAGTGTTTTTTGCATAGCTACTATGGTATATCATTTTGACATTTTTGTTTGCTTTTTTTATTCTTTTTTCTCTTTTTCTACTACCGCTTATGGAACTGGAGATTGAACCCAAGGATATTCTAACACTGAGCTGCATCCCCAGCCCTTTTTATTTTGACACAGAGTCTTGCTAAGTTGCCCAGGCAGACCTCATACTTGTGATACTCACCCTTTCTCATATCTGGGATTACCTACATGTGCCACTATAGCTGGCTACTTTGTTTTTCAAATGGTGGTGGTTTTATGTTTTCGCAAATTTATATATCAGATCATTATCTGTATACGTCTGTAAAACTGCCTTTTCTCATGCTTTGCCTTCTTTTTGTTTGCTCTTAAATTTAGATTTAAAAATTTTAACGATCCACAAAGTTATAAAATGGTACATATTAATGAGGTAACAAATGATGTTTCTATACCTATGTAGGTTGTATAATATTTAACTCAAGTTAGATATGTCTCCTCAAACACCATTTATTTATAGTGAAAACTCTATACTTTATTCCAGCTTTTTGAAATGTGTAGTTCATTATCATTATCTGTACTCACCTTGGAATTTTTTGTTCTGAGTTGGTTTAAAAAAATAGCATGAGATCTAGTTAGTTCTTTTTCTTCTTTTTTTTTTTTCCCCCTTTCTTTTGTTACCAGGGACTGAATCCAGGGGTGCTTGATCACTGAACCACATCCTTAGTCCTTTTCATTTTTTAGTTTGAGACAGGGTCTCACTAAGTTGCTTAGGGCCTTGCTAAGTTGCTGAGGCTGGCTTTGAACTAGAGAGCCTCCTGCCTCAGCCTTCTGAGCTGCTGGGATTACAGGCATGTGGACCAATTTTTAAGTATATACCACACTATATTGTTAATTATCAGCCCAATGATGTTGTATATCGGATCTCTAGTTCACTTTAATTTATAGACTTTTTTGTATTAATTGTTCTTCACTTCATATTAATTGTTCTTCGCTTCATTTTTTGCAGTACTTTACCACTAAGGTATTAATTACATATATCACATTATGTTATCTATATGTGTTTTGTTCTGTAAAATCAGAATTACCAGTTGTTTTCTGTCATTTCTTTTTATTTGTTTTCATGTGTACTTAGAAAGCCTTTCCAAGGCAGGAGAGGGAAGAGAAGAGGAAAAGAGGAAATACTTGGGAACGATACCAGCCCAATTACATTGTTCTATTATGTACATGTATGAATATGTAGTAACAAATCCCACATTTATGCATGACTATAATGATAGCACCAGTTAAAAAATATGGGAAAAGGGAAGCTTTTACAAGTTTTTCAAATTTTTAAATACTTATTAATAGTCTTATTTTTATACTTTTTTACCCCCGCTACTGGGATCAAACCCAGAGCTTGACACATACTAGGCAAGCACTCTACCACTAAACTATATCCCCAGCCTTATTTTATTAGATCTAAATCTTTTGAATTTATTTGCATGAATCTTTTTAAGTAAATATTGTCTCAAAATAATGGATATGCCTTACTTCCATCCTTTTACATTATCTTGTTTCCAAAAAATATTATTATTTTTATAGCTTAGGTGTAATGTATGTTCTCTAGACAACTGTTTGCCTGTGTTAATTCTCAATTTTCATAGATATCAGTAGAAATTGTTCATTGAGTCTTATGATTAGATCACTGAGATTGGATGTAACAAGATCTTTTTTAAATATAGCTTACAGTATGTTTGGGGAGAAAAGAATAATGCTATGAACTCTTTATAAGCAGGCCTGAAGTTATATAGTGTAAACTGTTATTCTAGTATGTCTTCCACTGTATATCAAACCTCCTTTTGGACATTAGCGGAGAGAATATTCCAAAAGGAATATATAATCTTTACACTGGACTTATTGTCAACGTATTATTCTTCATATCCTTCCTTGCTTCAGATGCTTGGAATTTATACATCAGCTTCATAGTAATATTCTAGAGTCCTAAATTATCAAGGATTAATGTGCATTAACCCTTATGTAGCCATTCTTTAGGAAGGCTTTTAATTCTTAAATGACAGAAGTTAAACTCATACTGCCTGAATCTTTTTTACTTGAGTTTTTCATGCTTCTAAAGATTTTATTTAAATTTATGATATAGTATATCTGCTAGTGCTAGTAATATATGAGTACATTGGATAGGAATTAGTAATATTTCTTCTTTACTACATTATTTGTTACTTTATCTCACATATGATTTGCATCAGTGTTGTGCTTTTCTTAACATTTCAAGAAAAAAAATACCACTGCCAATTGATTTTTTGCCCTTTTGGTTATTATTGTTTTTTAATTACATATAATAGGATTGATTTTTTTTCCTTTTCATGTACAGTCTTGTGAATTTTAACGTGTATAGATTTGTAAAGTCCCCACCACAGTAAGAATATAGAACAGTTTCACCAGTTGTGCGTACTATTCCCTTTATAGTCATATGCTTTCCCCACCTGCAACTCTTGGACACCAATGGTCTATTTTCCATTATTAGGGTTTTTTCTTTATGAGATTTCTAGATAAATGGAATTAGGTGGTATGTAGCCCATTAGAGCATAATGTCTTCACTGAAGATAATGCCTTTGATATTAATCAAAGTTGTGAATCAACTTCTTTTTACTACTGAATAATATTACACTTTTTTACTTCTCAGTTTCTCTTTATTGCTGAGTAATATTACACTGTTTGGATATATCACAAGTTGTTTTATTCATTCACTCACTGAAAGATATTTGCATTGTTTCCAACTTTTGGCTTTCACAACTAAGGCTGTCGTTAACATTTGTGAACAAATTTTTGTTTGAACATAAGTTTCCATTCCTTTAAAGTAAATGCCCATGTATATAATTGTGAGGTCTTGCTCTAAGTATATGTTTAATTTTATTTGAAACTGCCAGATCAGTTTTCAGAGTGGCTGTGCTATTCTGCATTCCTACCAGTGGTTTATGAAATTTTTAGTTGTTCTGCTTCCTTGTCAATGTTTGATAATGTCAGTAATTTTTACTTTCGCCATCCTGCTAGGTATATAATAGTGTCTCACTGTGTCTTTTTATAAAATATTTTTTAGTTGTCAATGGACCTTTATTTTATTTATTTATATGTGGTGCTGAGAATCGAACCCAGTGCCTCACACATTCTAGGCATGTGCTCTGCCACTGAGCCTGAGCTACAACCCTTGCCTCACTGTGTTTTGTTTTGTTTTGTTTTTATATATTTTTAGTTGTTAATGGACCTTTATTTTATTTATTTGTATGTGGTGCTGAGAATTGAACCCAGTGCCTCGCATATGCCAGACAACCCACTGAGCCACCATCCCAGCCCCCTCAGTGTGTTTTTAACATTTATTTCCCTAATACTAATGATATTAAACATCTTTTCATGTTCTTATTTCCTCAGCCTTATATCCTTTTGGTGAAGCCATATTGATTATTTTATTTGCATTTAAAGGACCTTTTCAAAGAGGATGTTGTCACTCATATTACTAATCTAGCAATGATGGAGTAATATTGGATATCGGTAACAGACTAGCATTTAGTCCTCTCTTTTGTCATGCACATGTCCACTAATCTTCCTTCTCCTTAAGGTCTCTTGCAAACAGAAAACAAAAAGAACCCAAATATATCCACTATCATTATGTGGATTTTTAGAATTTTAACATATATAGATAACATACATGTACAAATGCATATGTATTACATGAATATAATCATTTTTCCTTACAGTTATCCATAGTCTCAATTAAGACTTGGCTTTCCATGTAAATTCAGTTTTCTAAACTTAACTACTCCAGAAGTTTATTTCTCAGTATTAATTTACATTAATAACAGTTCATCTTCAGGATATATATCAGTAACTGAAAGCTGATTGATTCTCACTGGTTCAATCTGCTAGTCATAGATAAAAAGTTGTAGTTCCTTTAAAGACATAAAGTCAAGGAAATTTACATGAAGTTAAAGAGGCTAATAATTTTTTATTAGTTAATATGGTACTAGCTTTAGTAACACATTAATCTCAAAATCTCAGTGGTTAACACAGTAGAAATTTATCTCTCTCCCCCATAACCATAACAGACCATTAGGGGAAGTAGGTAGTCACTGCTTCACTTAGTCATTCAATACTGACATTTGCTGGGGTGTTGGTATTATTCTGGCAAAAAAAAGAGGGCAAGATGGAAAAGATAATCCTGCTTCTTAATTAACCCCAAAATATGCAATGCACATTACTGTTTCCTCCCAGGAATAGTATTTCCTCCTGGAAACATGAAGACAGAGAAATGTGGTTGAATGAAATTCTTAGTCATCAGCCTAGTTCTTGGTGCTATTTGAAGATCCTCCTTAGGGTCAGAGCAATGTTAATCAAGAAAAAACGAAGAGAAAGGTAGTGATCATAGGTTAGAACAGTTTCTGCTGGCTTTTTCGGTTTTTGCTTGTCCTTCTTGTTTCATCTGTGCTCCAAAAATGATGAAGTTACTGAATAAATGACTTCTAGACAAGTTAGAATAACATTGCTGGTATGAGGATAAAATATCAAAATGACTGATAGTGAACTTGATAGAATAGTTCTGAATTTTCTTTTGACATTTTATTTTCTTTTGACATTTGACATTATATAACTATGCTATTGCATAACAGTACCTGTGAGAAAGCAAAATGCTTTTCAGGCAATGAGAGCAAGTTCTTTATTTCAAAATAATGCAGCGGAGCTCCTTTAAAAGTAAACTTAAGAACCTGGGCACAGCGACTCACACTTATAACCCAGCAACTTGGGGGGCTGAGACAGGAGTATTGGAACTTAGCAAGACCCCTTTTCAAAATAAAAAGGTGGGGATATAGCTCAGTAATAAAGTGTCTCTAGTTTCAGTCCTACAGTACCACCACCACCACCTCAAAAAAAGTTACAAAGGACATCAATATGTGAAACATTAAAATGGGAATTCTCTATTTGAAACAGGTATTAGAGTAACCAAATGTTTCTCCCGTTAGCACCATTAAGAAACTTCTCTGAAACTATGGAAGAGTTATAGGTCAATAGAAAATAAAAGGAAAGGAATTTACATTGGTGGAGATTAGAATAAATGATATAACCAAAATTAAGCAATTCTTCAACATTATTTTATAGATTTAAATTTCCCATTTATTGCTATTGTCACTCTTCTAGTAATTTAATAATTCTTCTTTCAAACTCAAGGGAACTTGTTCAGGAGGAGAGTTTCTTTTTGTTGTTTTTGTTTGCTGTTAATTTTTGCAGTACTCAGAATCAAATCCAGGACCTTGTACATACTGAGCAAGCACTGTACCACTAAGCTACACACCTGCTAAATTTGAGAGATTTTTTAAAAAATCTTGCCTTTTCCTTCCACTCAAATCCCCTTTACCATTGTACTTGGCAGCTTATCAAAAGGATCTCAGGACCATTAGGTGTACTATCTTTGAGCATCTTCTGAGTATACTAAGGTGATTTATTTAGCACTAATCTTTACAATGTGTCCATAGTCTTGTTTCTGCATTTTGACATGAATGAGTCATTTAATTACGTTTATTGAAATCCTGACATTGTCTCATCTGGGGCACTTCTGTAATCACAGCCACTTGGGAGGCTGAGGCAAGAGGAATTGCAAGTTTGAGGCCAGCCTGGGCATTTACCAAGACCCTGTCTCCAAATAAAAAGGTACTGGGGTTCAATCCCCAGTACCAAACAAAAAGAAAAGAAAAGAAAAAAAGCACTACTCAGTCCAATTCTTATGCATTATTTTCAGTGTTCAAGTAGGCACTTTGGAGATATCTTTTGCTTAAGTGTTCTGAAACATGATAATTTTAAAGTAAAACTAGCAAAGCTCTCAACTAGTTTCTACAGCACTCCACTTATGGATTTCTCTCTCATTCACTACATATGTTTATATTTATGGTTTCTAGTTTATCATATGGGGATGATAATAGAAATTGAAGTTAGCAAATAAAATAAGAATATCACTTTATCAGATTTTTTGTTGCAATAAAGGAACATCATGGATTTAAACAAAAATTTAGTAAAAATCCTACCCAAAATGGAATTCTCTTTTATGTTATGAATCTTAATTAATTTTATTTTCCTGAATTTATTATTTGTCTCCCTAGAAAATAAAGACCAAAGACTTGAACTGGACATTTCAAAGCTGAAGGAATTCAGATGCCAACAATAAATTTTTTTAAAAAGGCAGCCATGAGCTGGAGTTGTAGCCCAGTGGTGGAGCACTTGCCCAGCATGTGTGAGGCACTGGGTTCAGTTCTCAGCACCACATATAAATAAATAAAATAAAGGCCCATCAACAACTAAAAAAGCATTTTTTAAAAAGGCAGCTATCGTCATTGTAATTAAAGAAATGTAAATTAAAACCTCATTAAGATCCCACTCATACAAAATAGAATCACCAAACGTAAGACATCTGATTATATCAAGTGTTGATGAAAATGTGGAGCCTTGATTATCTAGTAATAACTACTACATATACTCATTTTGGATAGTTTGGTAATAGCTAATAAAGTTAAATCAATCCAATTTCTAGAACAATGGCACTCAAAATATAGTTATGGGACCATCCTTAAGGGTTTTCAGGGGAGGTCCATCAAGTCAAAACTATTTTCATATTAAGATGAGGTATTACTTGCTTTTATTCATTTTCGTTCTCTCAGCTGTTGTTTAGGGGAATATTGGTATTATAACAGTATATCCATATTTATCTACAAAAGATACTAAAATATACTTTATTTCAGCTACTTGTGTGAGACTAGATTTTCTTCATATACTTCAATCAAAACTTATTACAAAAGAGAAGGCAGAAGCACATAGGAAAATTCATTTTTGTATTAAAGCAGACTAAAGATAGTTGCAAAAATCTGTCACTCTTAATAAAATTTTGTGTTTTATAAAAATTTTAGTGCATTTTGGAGGCTGAGGTCTACAGTGGAGAGCGCTTGCCTAGCATGTGTGAGGCACTGCATTCAATCCTCAGTACCACATAAAAATTAATTAATTAATTAATGTGTTCTGTCTGTCTACAACTAAAAACAAAAAATGTAGTGCATTTTTTTCAGAAAAAATTAAGATATAGTCAATGTTATTTTTATATTTGAATTAAATATTTTATGATTTTTTTGTTTTCTAACGTTATACTATTCATAGATATACTCCAAATGAACAACAACCCTTTGGGGTTCTTAGAAATTAAAGAGTGTGGGGCTGGGATTGTGGCTCAGTGGTAGAGCGCTTGCCTCGCATGCGTGAGGCCCTGGGTTCGATCCTCAGCACCACATAAAAATAAATAAATCAATAAAGATATTAAAAAAAAAAAGAACACTACACCATCAAATAAAAAAAAACCTACCCTTTAAAAAAAGAAAAAAGAAAAGAAAAAGAAATTAAAGAGTGTAACAAGATCCTGAGAACAAAAATTGAGAGCCTCTAACCTAGAGAAATCCCAGACTTATGTTGTTAAAATATACTGATTGTCAGATAAGTCAAAATAACTTATTCATAGGAAAAGATAGAGATTATATTGGGATGAGATGCAAACAGTGTTCTGTTTCTTGATCTAGAATTTGGTTACACTTTTACTTTATGTTTATTAATTAAGTTTTATATTTGTTTTATGCACCTTTGGTATAAATATTCCTTTTCACATTAAAAACACTTTTAAACAAGTAAGTAGAGTTTAATTTTTAAAATTTAGATAAAAATAATTTCATACATTTCCTTTAAAAGAGCTAAGTAAAATAGTCATAACATTATATTTGTGTTTTAACATGTTATTTGAGTCCATATTATCAAGATGTGTTTTTCCCTGGCACATGCTTGTAATTCCAGCAACTTGGGAGACTGAGGCAAGAGGATTCCAAATTCAAGGCCAGCCTCAGCAACTTAGCAGGGCCCAAAATAAAAACAAAGAAAGGGGCCTGGAGATGTAACTCAGTGCTAAAGTGCCCCTGAGTTCAATTGCCAGTACCACCCCCACCCCTGCCCAAAAGAAATATACTATTTTTTTTTCCTCAAGGTAAATATGTTGGTTTATCTTTAGTTTAACCAAGTATTTTATCCATTTTCAATAATTCTGTAAAAATTGGATTTGAACTTTATTTTATTATAAGTAAAAACCATTGTAAGTATTCTTCTCCTAGTACTGCGAAAACAAATTGTCTAATTTGCTTGAAATTTTTATTGAATAACTTTTTTTCATTTGATACAGATAGTTGTACAAGCACTGCAATGTTCCCATTACTCGATTCTTTGGCAGTTGGTGAAAATTACTGATGGTTCTCCTTCCAAAGTAAGTATGAGTTTCTGTAGGAAGAAAGGTTATTATTGAATAATAATCTTGTTTAAACTCATTATTAAATAATTTATCAGTTATATAAACTATTGATAATCATTAATAAAAAATATGATAATTTATTGTTACCAGTTCTTGCTTTCTGAGTATTAAGTTTACATCTTTTGGAAAATAATCCAGTCTTCAAGCAGTAGACACCCAATTTATACATATGCAAACATAAGCACACACAACACACAATCAAAATAATAAAATAAGAAATAACCATGGTAGATACAAGAGCTATATAGGTGACATGCTGTAAGGAAGAACAAATAGTGAAAGGTAAAGGGAACCTTTGATTCTGGCTGTATGGCATCTATGAGTTCAAAGCAAACAACTTAAAATGTTATATACTTTTGTTTGTTTTATTTCATTCTGTTCATAATCATGCAAAACTAAAAGGAAAACAGGCCAGGGATTAAGTGTAAAATAGGATCAAAGAAAATGTAAAAAGTACTGAAGCCTTTATTTTACACTGAGGACCTTTAATACAGAAAAAGCACAACATGTCTAAGGTAGTATGTCTAGTGGGTGGCCACGTATCTCTGAAAACATCGAGAAATCCTGAAGAGATATACCAAGCACAAGGGTAAAAAGAAATAAATGCATACCAGCTCCATTCATGAGGTGGGAGTTAAGGAAAATAACCTTTCTTAAAATTTTTATTGATTAAAGGTAGGGACAGATAAATCTCCCTTGAAAGTTTATAATCATGAACTAGTTTTCACTTAGGTTTTACCCTGGATTCTAACTATTCCAGTGATTAAAAAAGGAAAGATAAAAATAGGAACAAGTTGAGACTTTTATTTTAAGTGTTCTAAAGTGGTAGTATCCCCAAATACCTAACAGAATCAAATCTAAATCTCTTGTGAAGGAACATGCCTTAAAGAATTTCCACAAATAAAATTTTAAGTAAACTCATAGTAAAAAAAATGACTTAAGAAACCATGAATAGAACCATGAAGGGAGTCAAGACAAAAAAATACCTCACACATTGTAATTGCCTCACATAAATATAAAAATAAATTTTTCAAAGGTTTCATGGAATGAGATGCTTGAACTTATCAATAAAAAGTGAACATTTGATAGAGAACCAAATAAAGATTTTAGGATGTTTACATATTCTCATCTTAACAAAGCAAAAGCTGTTTAGCCCTAAAGATAATTAATGTTTACATATAAAACCAGCAGCTTAATATGGAGCATTGTTTTCTCAGAGAAACAATATTTTTCTTTTTTCCTTCTTGATTAGCAATTTGAGAATTTCATTTGCATCTATAAAGTAGATTTTATAATCCTGTTTTATAATAAGTCATTTGAATCTCTATGTCATGCTTAACTGTTAGTGTTCTTTAAATTATTGTATTAAGCTTTTAATATAACTAGTTCTGGGTGGTTTTGTTTAGATTTTATTTTTAATGAATTTTCTTAAGGGCACATTGGTTGATGCCTCTGTCACTAATTGATAATAATTGTTAATCATTTGATTATGTTCCATAGGTAGATTTCATTCATCATTCTTTATGCCTATGGACATTTAGATGAGAAGTTGTGATTTCAAATGTCAGAGTTGTAATGCCAGCTAAAGTATATGGAGGAATTAGTAATGATGCACCTGAAACTCTATCCCTTTTTCCTTCTTTAATTTTTCCTGAATTTTAAATGTAATATAATAGATATTAGGATATTTATAAATGTTAACTTAATTCGTAATGTAATTTGCAAACAACCTGAAAGTATCACATGAAGTTATTTTGTTGGGAAAAAAAATGTTAAAATTGAATGGATCATTTAGCTAGTGAGGAAGCAAGCCAGGTGGCCATCATGTGTTTGGTTCCCTAGTCATTAATACATTTACAGAAACTCATTTAGAATTCTGAAGAAGCCATCTCTATTATTAACTAATAAATTATACTGCTTGTTTCTTGGTACAAATTACAAGGTTTTCATAAATTTGTGCTCTTTTGGGCACATGCTCGGTGTAAATAAAAAAGAAAGAAAAAAGAGAAACAACATAAAACTACCAAGTAATATCACCTATGGATATTCACTGTTAGTATTTTGATGTGCTTTCTTTGTTTCCATATTTTTTTATTGGCATATTATAAGGTGTGGTTATTTTTAGTTCTATTTCTTACATATGTTTCTGATTGTACCGAAATATTTACAATTTTGTGTCTTCAATTAAAATTTTCTTTAGGTTAGAAAATAATGTAATACTGTACATACATCAATAATCTACATCATAATTTATTTTGCCACTCTCGAATGGTTTTAAACATTTTTACTAAATAAAATTAATGCTGTGATGGGCATTCTGGCTAAAATTTTGTTCTGTGTTTTTCTTATTTCATCTTATATTCTTAAAAGTGGAATTGCTATGTCAATGATTATATGTATGTTGAACGTTCTTAATACATACTGCCAAGTTGCTTTTTATAGAATGCTTATAAAATTTATTTTTCTTCTCTACTGTGAGGAATACTATCATTCCGATTATGAATGGTAGTTATATTTACCGTATAACTTGAAATTAAGCTTCAAAATATAATTCAACTCAACAGTAAACATTTTATAAAATAAAGTATTTGTGTAGACTATATCAAGAACAGCATCAGATCTTTATTTGAAATGGAAGTGAACTGGGTTTTACGAATGGATATTTCATCTGTTCCCCTAATTTCCAGAATTAAAGCCCTTTGGCAGTCACACAGGTCATGCTCAGTATATTTTGCTCCGGTGCCCCCTAGCGCTGGTCCTGTAGAAGCAGCCTTCAGTTTCTTTTCTCTGTAGCAGAAAGCATCTTTCTTTTTCTTCAGTTCCTCTGGACATATACAAAGACATTTAAAAAGCAAGGTAAGCCAGGCGTGGTGGCGCACGCCTGTAATCCCAGCACTTTGGGAGGCTGAAACAGGAAAATCAGAGGCAACCTCAGCAGCAGTGAGGCGCTAAACAACTCAGTGAGACCCTGTCTCTACATAAAACACAAAAAATAGAGCTGGAGATATGGCTCAGTGGTCTAGTACTGCTGAGTTCAATCCCTGGTACCAAAAAAAAAAAAAAAAAAGGCAAGGTAAATAAGAGTTAGAACTGAAGACCCTGTCACCTTGTTTGACCTGAAGATCCAGAATTTATCCTCAGTTTTGTTTTTTTTTTCCTTCTGAGAGAAGCTGTCCTGCTTTGTGTAGTCTTAAAATTATGATATTCTGCCTTACCTATTCTGCACATTTCTGTTCTGGACTGCATTAAGGGTCTGGGTTAAACATCGCTGCCTTCTGAATCAGGGACCTATTTCTAAAGAAAATCAACATTCCCTACATAGCTGCAAGTGAAATTATTAGAGATGTTTAACTGCAAAATTTGTTCATCACTGTCTTGACTAGAGATTGTCCTCTGCAAATTCCAATTTCTACCTCCAAACAAAGTGGAAAGAGGAGGAGTAAGAGTGAAGGTAGAACTGGTGGTAGCCAAGTCCCTTTAACCTTGCTGTTCTTTCCACAAACATACTTTTATAGAAATGAGCTCAAATACATAAAAACTTGTGGGCTGCTTTCTCTTTTTTCTCTTTGCATAATTCTTTAGAGTAGCAATCAACAATTAGAAATAGCACAACTAGATCCTTGCCCAGAATTTCTATAACAACATAGAGAACACCTCTTCATCTGCAGAGTTAACTGCCTTGAGGTGAAGGGAATGGGGTCAGCGACAACAAATAATAACTATCCCAATAGGAACAAATTTTCACTAGTGTATAACCATTTGATTTGACTTCTGTTCTTCCAGAATCTTTTCCTTCCACCTTACATTTCTTGAGAATTCTATCTTCATTAACTATTCAGCTAGATTTAAGCCTTTCCTTTTGGTCATGCCATGACTCCAGAGTTGTTCTTTAATAGAGATGTTTCTGTTAATATATCTCCAATCAAAATTGCCCGATTGATCTAGAAGGGCTAGGGGAGAAAGAACTAGGTCTTATTTAATATCATTTCTTGTTCAACTCTCAGAATGTTCTTTAAAAAAAAAACTGAAATACAGAAATAGGTGACTATTCATAGTAAGTTCTAAACTTCAAAATTTTATCCAACCCTAACATTTAAAAATTCTCTACCAGAAATAAATATTTTCATCTTAGAAAAGTAAAAACCAGTCATGGTTTCAGCATTTGATTAAGTGTGTCATGCTGTATTTGCAGTCCTGATCCTTAGCTTACAGGTTTAGAAACTCACTTTCTGGTAGGGAATCCCCCCTTGAAGGATAGCATAAAGCTTCCTCAGCTTCAGAAGCCTGTCCACCTGGATGCTGTTCTTACCTTCAAAGAGACAGTGGCCATCAGAGTACAACTTATAAATACCCAAACTCTTTAAGATATTTAGATGAGGCAGGCAGAGACCACGATAGGGACAGAGGATAGATGCACTCCTAAGGCCTTCTGTACGTATGCATTTTAATAAGGAATGTCTGTCTAAAAACTGGTAATTTAAGGCTTATGATCCTTAAACTTACTCAGCCTATCTCTTCCCCCTTGAAAACTAAAGACACCAAAACAAGAGTAAGATATTTTCAAGATTTGCGGGAACATTCAGCTGCCAGCTTTTATAATGTCCTGTTCCAGACCTGTATCCGCGCATAGAAATCTTCAGTCATTACCCTACACCTTCCAGGAATAGTGGAGCCTTGCAGGCAAATCAACCCTTGATGAGATCACTTCCCCTAATCTTCTCAAGGGGACTGAATTGCCCCCTCAAGCAATAAGGATTTCTCTGAAATCACCTGGCAAAACCAGAACTGAGATCATGATCAACCAGAATCTAGCCCACAATAACTGGTAAAAGGCTTGTCCTTTCCCTTATTTGAGGAGCAGCTGATCTCTGTCTCAGTGCTGTCTCTCCTCTCCTTGAGGTTAAACCTCAGACTTTGCCTGTGTGTTTGTACTCTTGGGCCCAGTTTCTTTATTTCCATTGTGAGTGGGTCAGAAGTTCCCATCTCTGGCATCATACTGTATGTAGTAATTATTACAGTGTAAGAATGTGTTTTAACTGAACATATCCAGAAGTGTAAGGCAATGTAAAAAAATAGATAAAACATAACACTTCTCACTCCCCCAAAATTAATGATGTCTACTTTCCTGTTAGGTCACTTATTTGAATAGAAATAAAGCAGATGTCTTATCCTGCTTAATTTTCCCTGAGTGGTAGACTAATGATTTTCCTTTCCATAGTAGGTTTTTTATTTTGGAAAAAAAATTCCTAGTGATTTATAATTGCTCAGTGTCCATTAAATGAAAACTTGTTGCTGATCCAATTTATCTGTGTAAGCAGCTCACAATTCTTATGTTTCCAACATTTTTGTTTGTGTGTTAGAGCATGGTTGTCTTTGGAGTTAAAAATCAGTTTGAATTTTGGCTATACCTCTTACCACCTCTGGCAACATAAACAAGATACTTCACCTGATTTTCGATTTCCTAATATATAAAGTGAGAATGATATTTACTCCTGATTAGCTTTATTGAAAAGATTACATTGAGAAAAATGTTTCAGTTAGCAATAACTGTTATTTCATTGGCATTGAATTTCAGCCCTAGTATCTGGTTTCCCTATCTTCCCTGCCAGAACCAAGAGTTGAAATTGAGTGATGTATTATCTGAGGCTATAGGAGTATACATATACTCAATAGTGTAGGTTTGAGATACAGCATGGTAGGTTTTGTTCTCATCTGAATTTTGGGATATTTTGGGGATTCAGGTTTCTCTCTTTGGTCCTAATAGTCACTACTTTTCCCCTGTCCCTCTGACTCCTTTAGCTTCCTTCATCTTTGTACACTACAGGAAAGAGAAACGGGAAGATGTTTTGGAACTACAATAGGCATCTTAAGGGTTCCTGGAACATAATGGATTAGCCTTTGAGGCAATGGCAGGAATCAGCAGGTGGGGATTCATATTGCCAAGAACAGCAGCAACATTGAAAACTAGGTATTATATTTGGGGTTTAAATATCCAGTAGTTTTATTATGTATTCACAGAAGTTTCTATCCTGTTGGAACAAGTCCCATGACTCCCCATGAGCTAGACCCCTAGCCCTTTATTATTTCTTAGTTTAAAATTATATACCTTCCTGGGATGAGTTTTTGACTCTCCCTTTTGTCTTTACTTATTCTCTTGTTAACTAACCTGATTTTTTTTTTATTAACATCTATAAAACCCACTTGGGGAGGCTGAGACAGCAAATCTGATAATGCTTCTTGAATTGTTTTCAGTTTTACAACATATGAAATAGTCACAACAGGGTTGCCCTTAATGACAGCATTTACCATGACCTGAGTAATGGACATGTCAGGTGAATATCCAGGTCATCATAAAGTCTCTCTCACATAGCTTGCATACAAAGGATACTGGCTACTTTATCTGGAATATTCTATTTGCATTTATTGATAGAGTTGAACAGTCCCCCTTCTTAGAGTAAAACAGACCTAACAATGACTTTTGTCTAGTTCACCAGGCTGACTTCTCTTAGGAATAAGGTCCTGTGTCTGAACCAAGTATAGTCGTCTTTGATTGTTGCTTAGTGAGTTATTGGTCCTGCATCAATCCAGACATGACTTTGTCTTCATAGCATTTAAAACCAAAGATATTGGTCCTAAATTAGTTATTCTCAAAATCAATTTTAGTAGTATCTCCTCAGAAAGTGGATGATACTGATATACAGAATGAAGCAGTCCCTTCACAGTGTAATTCATCATCTCTGTATTTTCTTGCGTTTGTCCTCCCCTAACATTTACTACCTTTTTGGTAACCAAGAGCTTTTGAGGTATTTCTATTGTCCTGGCATAATTTTCCTCTTGGTGGGTAGCTTTGAGGCCAATGGCCTGAGCCTTATTTCATACAGACTAACATCTGAGCTTGGTCTGGTCCTCAAGGCCTGACCCAATACTTAGTTTCATTTTAGCTATTAGAGATAACAGTAACTAAAGGATTGTATTTAACATGCTGCTTATTTTGCATTTCCTTATGTGTCTAATGTGCCTACTTCTTGAGATTTGGGTCTATAGTATCTCTAAATTTCACTGGTAACTTTTACCAAGCATAGAATAGCACAAGTTTCATACCATGGATGACTGGTAGTCCCTAGATCAGAAGTTCCTCATCATCCACCTTTGTGTATTTTCTCACATGTAACCATGAGTTGGGGCTGTTCCAGCAAATCTCATCACTGCCACCAAATGTAAGAATATTAAGGAAAAAAACAAACTCAGTTTTTTCCATGCTTTCACAAGAGAAAATACTTCTATAACCTAAGAAGTGTGACGGTTTCTCCCAACCAGAAACCAATCAGTTCGGCAGTGGACACCAGCTGAGTGTCATTTGATTCAGTTCTGACATTACCAGGAGGCAGTATTGGATCTCACAGTTTAAGGGTTCAGTCCCACATGATTGCCTCTCTCTTTCAATGCTAGTTGCAATCCTCAGGTGGTTTTATGTTCTGATTGACCTGCTATAAATTAGGGTTCCCACAATACCCTCCTTGGGTTAAATTAATTTGCTAGGATGGCTCACAAAACTTAGAGAAATACTACTTAAATTAGAAAGGATACCCATGAACACCAGATGAAGAAACGAATAGGGCAAGGCATATAGAAAAAAGCACAGAGTTTCCATGCCTTCTCTAGTTGTACCATCCTCCAGGAAAACTCCACATGTTCAGCTATTTGGAAGCTCCCAGAAACCAGTGAATTGTGGGTTTTTATGGAACTTCATTCCATAGGCTTGCTTGATTGCATTACTGGTCATTGGTGACCAACTCAACATGGATGGGGAAGAGGCAGGACTAACCCTGTAACTGATTTGTTTTTTTCAGCGCCTAAAACTACCTGGGTGATACCAGCCATCAGTCAACTCATTAGTATACAAAAAGACAGCACTTTGAAAAGTCCTAGGATTTTAGGAGTTGAATACTAGGAAACAGACAAAAGACCAACTATACCAACTATGTATTTCACAAAATCATACAGTCCTCTCATTTAGATACTGCTGTATCATTTAGAATATATGTGTGCCCTGGATTTCAGTTTGTAAAATTGGAATGTTTTCATTTATTTCACAGAGTGTGAAATTTATATTTAGGAACATAGTACTTGATACACAATAAACTCTCAACAGAAGATTATATCTACCCTTGACTGACCTATTAAACATCATTGTCCATTCTGTTTAGAATATGATTCTGATGTAGAAAATTTTAACACTCCCATTATAAAAATCCTCCTTTGGTAGTTCCTTATTGTCATCAGGATAAATCCAAATTATTTAACATGACATTCAAAATGGCCTTTCATTTAAGTGGAAATATGTCCTATTTTTCTCTTTTGCTTTCTTGCCACTCCTACAATTAAATTAACTTCCTCAAAAGTATCTCCAAGTTTTTGAACATTTTGAGCCCTATGTGGAATACCTGTTTAAATAATCTTTGTCCTCTGGATCCAGCTTCATGTCAGTTCTTTGTTCTCCTTTTATGACTGCTTTCAACTCTGAGGTAGGTTTTCCAGCATAGGGCCCATCCTGTCTTCATTTCATTATAGTTGCCTGCTATTTTACCGGTTTTCCCCAATGCATTGTGAATGTTTAGAATTAAAGTTCAAGGAATGTTGAGGTTCGGTTATTGAATATTCATCCACAGGAACATAAAAGATCTTCAAGACATTTTCCTTTTTACTCCTATGCACAAGATGAGCTTATTTCTTCTTCTAAATATGTTCACTATAGCTGGGCACAGTGGTGCGCACCTGTAATCCCAGCAGCTCAGGAAGTTGAGGCAGGAGGATAGCGAGTTCAAAGCCAAGCCTCAGCAAAAGTGAGGCACTTGTCTCTAAATAAAATACAAAAGAGGGCTGGGGATCTTGCACAGTGGTCTAGTGCCCTGAGTCCAATCCCTGCTCCCTTCCCTCAAAATAAATGAATATGTACGCTCATATTAGCAATAGGTAATATGTATAACTTTGTTTTTTTGGTACCAAGGATTGAACTCAGGGGTACTCAACCACTAAGCCACATCCCCAGCCCTATTTTATTTTTTATGTAGAGACAGGGTCTCACTGAGTTGCTTAACACCTCGCCATTGCTGAGGCTGGCTTTGAACTCACGATTCTCCTGTCTCATCCTCCCAAAAGTGCTGGAATTACAAGCGTGAGCCACTGCGCCTGGCTTATATATAACTTTTGAAGTATCATTTAGATTGGGAAGATCTCACTATAGTAATAGCTATCATCTCTACAAAATAGAAGAGCCTAAAGAATTTTAATAGAGTACCTTATTAAAATGATTTTTACATGGGCCTTTGCTCAGGTAATTACTCTTTTTTTTCTTTTTTTTTTTCAAGTATTTAATAAACACATTTTATTTAAATAAATCCTCCAGTAAAGAAATGGAGGATTTACTGCCTTTACTGTGTAAATAGTTATGTCAAATTTATATGTACAGCTCTCCAACATTCCTTTATTGGAAACATCCATATTTCTACATCACAGTTCCCAGAAAGACTTGAAAGTCTCAAGATTCTGTGTCTACTTTGACTTGTTTCTTTCTTGATTCCACCCAGGTTTTATTAATGGTTCATTTCATATCATCATCTCCCTCTTCATAAATTTTCTTCAGAACATTTATTAATCCCTCACTAGTATCTGTTTCTGTGTCATATGAAGGTATTTCTCTTTGCATTCTTTTTCAACTTGAGTCAAGTATTCCCACTGTGTGTTTTCTGCTTTTTTTCTATATAAAATAAGAACTGTATCGGTCTTAACTTTTTTTGAACTGTCTTCTACAGAGATTGGTCTCAAGAGATTGTTCACAATCATGGAGTAAACTCTTCCCATTTAGATCCTTTACCAAAAGATCAAATGACCTCTCTGTGAAATGCACCTGCACATTCACAGAGGGAACTTGATGAACTCCCGTTAAAGTAATGTAGATTTTCAAACTTATCTGATCTCATCCATAATTACTGGTTGTCACAGTATATCCTGTTGTAATGGGAGCAATCACAGCAGGTAGCTTTTCATTGTCAAGAAGTTTGCGTTGACACACACTTATAATCCCAGCAGCTAGCTAAGATAAGATTGTGAGTTCAAAGCCAGCCTCAACAACAGCAAGGCACTAAGCAACTCAGTGAGACCTGGTCTCTAAATAAAATACAAAATAGGGCTGGGGATGTAGCTCAGTGGTTGAGTGTCCCTGAGTTTAATCCCTGGCACTCAACAACAACAATAATAATACTAATACTAATAATAGTAATAATAATGACTGCTTTTTAGGATCTATTTTTGGTTTTTATTTGTTTTGTTTTGTTTTATTTTGTTTTGTTTTGTTTTTGAGACAGTGTCTCTCACTATTACTGCCCAGACTGTTCTGGAACTTGTGGGCTCAGAGAGATTCTCTCACGTTAGCCTACTGAGTGCTGGGGCTGCAGGTGCACATGAGTGTGCCAGTGATACTCTATATAAATATTACATTATGTAATAGTAAACCCTCACATCGGTGCTTGACACATTGTAGATGCTTGATAGATTTTAGATTTCAGGAAAAGGGAGTATAGCTCAGTAGGAGAATGTGTGTTTAAGCATGTTCAGGTTCAGTCCCAATATGAAAAAAAAAGAAAGTAAATTTCCCTGTAGATTTCTCCAGTGTTGTTTCAGGTGGGATATTATCTGGCCATCTAGTTAAATCCCATTTACCCATCCACTCTTAGATTAAACCCCATTCTCCTATGAAGGTCTACCTTTCTTGCCCCAACATTTTTCAGTACACTGGGAATATAGGAAAAGTTGACTACTGGTGTTTTGCTTACTTTCCTCAGTATGCTGCTGCATACTGAGAAGTATATAGGAGTGGTAGTATCTTACTACTACTTAATATGTGTTGTAGAAGTGACTAACGATTTTAATATCATCCTAAATAAACTATATTTGTAAAGGGAACTCTTGAGAGCAGTCACACTGAGCAGTCCATGGCCAAATAGAAATGAATGTTCCAGACTGTCAGCTTCACTGCCCTTTCCAGTAGGTCACACAACTAGAAAATAACTATACTAATCAGTTTTCAGTGATAAATTTGGTTTTGCAAATTTCCTTCAAAATAAACCAATTTGGCTATTTTCTATTATTTCTTTTGGCAGTTTTCTAGGATACTAATTCATGCTTGCATCTTTGAATGTGTCTTACAGGAGGATTTGTTGGTATTAAGGAAAACAGTGAAATCCTTTTTGGCTGTTTGCCAGCAGTGCCTATCTAATGTTAATACTCCAGTGAAGGAACAGGTAAGAAATTATAAGTTATGAGCTCTCAGTAAAAATAACCCAGATGTATTAATGGATAGTAAGAAAGTAATTTTTATAGCCATTTTTAGCATACTTGTCTTCCCTTAACATTCATGGGACCTACGACCAATAGTATTGATATCTGAATGTTTTAAGTTATAAAGCAAGCTAACAAATTTGTCATATTTGTTTTGCTTTGTTTTTTTTTGGGGGGGGGTGGATTGTTTGCCAGCTAGAAAACTTGTCATATAAATATATTCTATTCTTGTACTTTGACAAGAATACTCTCCATCAGCTGGAAGACCAAATTCAAATTTAGAAATCTTGACTCCTAAGAATTCTACCAGAACATTGTGGGTCTCAGGAACAGATCTATAAATTGCCCTTTTGTCATCTCATTTCTGCCTCCTCACACCAGGAAGTTTCTTATACATGCATGTGAATATTTCAGCCCACATGTCCAAACTCTGTCTATAGCTACCCCTTGACCAAATAGCTACCCCTTGACCACTCTGAGACCTAAGAATACACATACCAGAGATGTAATATGCCTTTATAGGCTTTCACAATTAGTCAGGTCTGTTCAAGCAAGAAATTCCTAAGTCTCTGTATATGGACAGTGGTGTAGAAGTTGGAGTGCCAGTGGAGATACCTCTGGTTTAACAGACTCCTTACCCCTTGGACAAGTTCATAACCCAAAAGGTTCAGAGTGGGGCCCAGGGAAGTACTGTTTCTATTAAGTAGTTTTGTAAAATGTTTCTTTAACTATACTCTTCTATTAGGGAATACTTTTATATAATATAGATTGAACCTTTTACGTACTTTTTCTTATTTTGATATTGAGCTAGAATAAAAGTCTTATTAGGTTAAAGGTTCCAATATTGTTCATCCTTTGCTATCCCTTTGTACAAATGGGTTGTCACAACTTTTGTTCTTTATTGAGTTATTGACATTTAACTTAAAATGTAGACAGAGATGGTCTTCCCTAAACCTTATTCTCTAGATGTTCAGAACCCTACCAGTGCTGTATAGAAGTACCCAGCTCTGGCCATTTAAACCAAAAATTCATTGTTTCTGTATCAGTCCTGTTCGGTTATATTCTAAATGACCTGTGTAAAAAATGTTCCCCTGGATTCTCTTTAAGCTTCCCTCTTTTCAAAGGGCTCTTCTAAATATCTTAATATATTTTATGGTTGTACAGTCAGGGCATAAACTGCCATCATTCTTGCTAGAGCCAGACAACTAGATAGGCAACCATCCCCCAAGTAAATGCCAAAATTGTATTTTTTCCCTTAGAAATCAACTTTTAGAGGATGAGTTTCAGTGAATTGTTCAGATATATCACAGTACTCAATAATCCCACAACAAAATCTTCTGATTTTTATAAACTGATAACACATTTATTTCACCCCATCCATTTAAATAATGCACATTTGGTAATATACCTATAATACATAGTCTTTGGGAAAGTGTGTGGAGTTCCCTTATGATTCCATTTGTTGAGAGGTTTTTAGAAACCAGTTTTATATTAATGGTTTAACCTACTGTTAGAGAATTTTTAATGAGTTTTTTTTAAATTCCAAATAGTAGCTCACAGGATTATAATATGTCAAATAATAGTTTCTCTTAAAATTTATGCTAATTACTTGATTAATTCATATACAATTTATTTCTGTCATAATGTGATGCCACTTTTCTGTTTCCAGAGTTGAGTTTAACTTATTTTTTTAGAGTTCGGGTGAAAAATCTCTTGTTCAGCTATTTTTAAGTTAACACAGTCAAGTAAAATAAATAGATTATGTTGGGAGGGAGACCTAAATGTGACTAGTGTTTAATGAGAAAGATAATTAGGTTAGAAAATTAAAACTAAAGAGTTAGAATTTAAATACTTAAAAATCACATTAAGGTTTTCCTGTTGAACTGTTATTATTTAGTATGTTTTCATTCACATTGGCATGTAGTCATATTCATGCACTATTTTGCTAATGAATTCCCTTTGCATTCTAGGCTTTTATGTTACTTTGTGATCTTCTGATGATTTTTAGCCACCAGTTAATGACAGGTGGCAGAGAAGGCCTTCAGCCTTTGGTATTTAATCCAGATACTGGACTCCAATCTGAACTCCTTAGTTTCGTGATGGATCATGTTTTCATTGACCAGGATGAGGAGAACCAGAGCATGGGTATTTATTTATAGCTATCATCTTGTCAATATTGATTTTATTTTATCAATCCCAAAAGATAAGAGGAAAAAAAATCAAATGCAATTCTAAGAGTTACTAAGATTTATCCCCCTAAAAAATGTTAATAGTAATGTATTCATATATTTCAGAAACCAATGAGAACAAAAATATACATAATGATCGCTTCCTCCTTTAAAAGTACCTTAGAGTTTTTCCTTTGTCCTTATTGGAGCTTCCTCATTCTTTTTCAAACAGCCATATAGTATTTTTTTGTGTAGGTACAGCATAATTTACATAATCTAGCTCACATTAACTGACATACATTTTCCATTATTCAGCTATAATGAATAATCTTGTACATTCACTATTTCTCACATTTACAAATATGTATGTAGTCTAGAGGTTGTTTCTCATGGACTGAATCCAAGTTTACAGTTTTGTTTTTGTTTTTGTTTTTCTTGGTACTGGGGATTGAACTTAGGGGTACTCAACCACTGAGCCACATCTCCAGCCCTATTTTGTGTTTTATGTAGAGACAGAGTCTCACTGAGTTGCTTAGTGCCTCACTGCTGCTGAGGCTGGCTTTGAACTCGGGATTCTCCTGTCTCAGCCTCCCAAAGTGCTGGGATTACAGGCATGCGCCACTGCAACCGGCTCCAAGTTTACAGTTTTTTTAAAGGAAAGTATCCAGGTTCTTTTCTATTCCTGCGTATTCTCATATATTATTACTTGAAAAAAATATAGTTTGAAGATATTAAATGGTGAAAGATAATTATCAAACCTCACTGGACAAAATTGTGGTGATCCTGCAAAATACTACCTTAGCAGAGTCAGACTAAATTGTTAATGCTTAATTGTAAATAAATATTATTTAGAATAGATTATTTGTGAAATAGATGATTCAACTCTCTAAAATAACTTAAGGGGTATATTTTATCCACACATCTATTTGGTGCTATTAGATATTCTTTACAGGGCTGAGGGTATAGCTCAATGGTGTAACACTTGCCTACCATGCAGATCCCTAGCATGATCAACAAAAATCTTGTTCTTAACAGGACGTTTTAGAAATACTACAGTGTGAAACAGAGTATGTTTATTTAAAGACTCTCTCTATTCATCATCTCAAGAGATAAGAATTACCTGCTATTTTAAGCAGAAAGATTTCCAGTTTCTCAAAGCACTGGTGCCTCAGAACTTATCAGGACTTACTAGTAAAAAGAAAGAGATTAAGAGTAAATTCTTTTATGAATATATACATGTAAAGAAAAGAAAGAAGACTCATCCCAAATACAGAGCCTGAAATAAATGTTGTCATCTGAAGCCTTGTAGGAAAACTTTTTCTAGGATTAGGCATACATAACACAGTGGATTATCTAAAAAAAAATTGTTTTAAATGAGAAACACTCCTTATTTTGAAAGTTTTTAATAGATTATTTTTTAAAAGATATGTGTTTTACATGGTTTGCAAAATATTTTATTTTTCAGCTGATAATATAACTATGTTTAGGACAAGCACTGAAAATTAACTGTTCCATATATTTCCTTTACTCCTCTATATATTTTTCTAAAATAAAACTCTTCTGGGGCTCATGTTGTAACTCAGTGGTAGAGCACTTGCCTAGCTTGTGTGAGGCATTGGTTCAATCTTTGGCACCCCATATAAATAAATAAGTAAAACAAAGGTATTGTGTCCATCTACAACTAATACATACACACACACACACACACACACACACACATAAACTTATCTGCCTGTCTCAGAAATTTCAAGAAATTATTTTCTGTGGGAATGTATTAACATATAAGAAATATTGAGATTAGAAAAAAAACATTGTAAGATAAAACAAATTGACAGTATTGTTGTAACAAAAATATGAGAGAAACAATCTCTTTGATTTGCTTATCTTTTTTTGTTTTGGTATGGGTAGGGTGGGTTGAACTTGAGGCACTCAACCACTAAGCCATATCCCTGCCCTTATTACACAGGGTCTCACTGAGTTCCTTAGCACCTCACCATTGCTGAGGCTGGCTTTGAGCTCCATATCTACCTGCCTGGCCTCCCGAGCTGTTGGGATTACAGGCATGTGCTACCCCACCCTGCCCAACTAATTTGATTATCTTTTTTTTTTTTTAAGTTTTTTTTTTAGTTGTTGATGGATCTTTATTTTATTCATTTATTATTTATATGTGGTGCTGAGAATCGAACCCAGTGCCTCACGCATGCTAGGCAAGTGCTCTGCCACTGAGCTACAGCCCCAGCCCTAATTTGATTATCTTAATCATTGCTTTGATGATCTAAAAGTTAGCAATCTTAATGCCTACCAAGTATTTGATAAGCATGTAACTAAATAGCACTCTAAAATAATTAATCAGTATAACTTTTTGTTTTATCTAAAACTGGATTGTACCTATTTGTGAAGTTATAATGTAAAGCTAGTTTTCAAATATGCAGATTTTCTATACTGTTTTATTGGATTAAGAGCCAGATTCATAACCAGTTTATTTTCTGCGGTTAGAGGGTGATGAAGAAGATGAAGCTAATAAAATTGAGGCCTTACATAAAAGAAGGAATCTACTTGCTGCCTTCAGCAAACTTATCATTTATGATATCGTTGACATGCATGCAGCTGCAGACATCTTTAAACACTACATGAAGGTACAGTTTCATATTCTTATTTTTCTCCTAAGTAACAGAAATTTGCAATTAAAATGAGCAGATGATGAGAGAAGCTGAAATTGACAGCTTTGACCTGTGTATTGTGGATAATTTTCTGATCAGTGTTCTTATTTTATATAAATTCTTTATCAGTCTGCACCACTGTATCAGTCTGCACTCCCTGGAGTAAGAGTTCCTAGCATGTACATGAAAAACACTCATTTTCTAGCTGCTCTCTTCCATAAGCTTCCTCTGGAAAAAAAAGAAGGTTCAGGATTCTTCATGATGTTGTCCAAGAGGCATAGATAAAACTTCTTAGTTTTTGTGTTTGCCTTGTTCCCAAGTCAAAGAGAATGTTCTTTTTGCCCATGTTCAGAATATTGTGTGCCATTTGATGCATTTGTATCTTTATCTGTGTTTGAGTATGGTCCAATTCCAGTTGTGATACATAGGTTGAGCATCTGTGATCCTAATCAAAATCTGAAATTTTTAGAGCACCACACTCAAAATGATTCAGATTTTGGAGCATTTCAGATTTCATATTTTCTGATTTAGACATACTCTACCAGTCAGCTCTATACAAATGTTCCAGAATCTGAGAAGCACTCAAATGCTTGTAGTTCCAAACATTTTGGATAAGGGAAACAACTTATAGTAGGTAATGCATCCTATTTTCTAAACAACTGCAATGTGATGAGCAGTGTGTTAGTAGCCAGCAGTTTAAATAAGACCTGATTTCTGCAGTAGGGAACTTATAGATTCATAGGGAAATTAAAATGTAAACGTAACATAGCATTACTGAATGGCTGCACTCATTCTGTGCCATTGAAATTTGAGACACAAGCTTTCATATTATCTTTGATCATCGCAGTAACCCATCAGGTCTAGACATAGTATCTGCAATTAGGGAAGCTAAGGCTCTTGAGACGTTAACTTTTCCTAGGCCACACAATTATCAGAGTAGTAAAAACTGGCATTTGGTTTCAGCTTGGTCTAACTTGAACATGTACCTCTTTCCAGTGGACCACAAAAACTCAGCATGATTATTGTAGTAACACAGGTACAAATTACAAAGCAACACCAAATATAAAGAGAAGTCTTTATATACTAGAGAAGTCTTCTCTTGAAACAAATGTATAAACAGGGTTTGGAGAGAAGAATTGGTACTTACTATTAAGCTTGAAAGCCCATGCCAAGATAATAGCATAAATATACTTAAACTGTCTCCACTTATTTTTTCTATGTGATCTACAAAGAAATCATGAACTTGCCAAACTGATTATTGATATACACATAAACTATATATTGCCTGTTGAGCCTTTCAAAAAGAAAATGTGATCTGCTAATAAATACCGTTTTAAATATTCACAAGCAATGCTTTTAATAATCTTGCTCAGGATAAACTTAAAGCTCACTGTTGTAAAGTTCAGAGTAGTTAGTTATTCCTTCTCGTAATTATATATCAGTAATCTGTAGCATTATTCCAAATTACATATTCCTAGGTTCTACTCAACCTGAATGTGAATGTTGTTAAGGTAATACCTAGGTATTTTAGTTTATTTTTTTTTAATTTGTTCTAATTAGTTATACATGACAATAGGATGCATTTTGACATATTGTACGCAAATGGAGCATAACCTCTGGCTGTACATGGTCAGAGTCACTCTAGTAGTGTAATCATACATGTATATAGGGTAATAATGTCTGTCTTATTCTACCATCCTTCCCATCCTCACAGCCTCACCGCACCCCTCAGTCCCCTCTACACAAACGAATGTTCCTTCATTCTTCCCTACCACCCCCGCCCACCCCGCCCCACTATGGATCAGAATCCGCATATCAGCTTTTGGCTTTGGGGGATTGGCTTATTTCACTTAGCATGATAGTCTCTAGTTCCATCCGTTTACTGGCAAATGCCATAATTTCATTCATCTTTAAGTCAGAGTCATATTTCATTGTGTATATGTACCACATATTATTTATCAATTCATCTGTTGAAGGGAATCTAGGTTAGTTCCATAGTTTAGCTATTATAAATTGAACTGCTATAAACATTGATGTGGCTGCGTCACTAATAGTATGCTGATTTTAAGTCCTTTGGGTATAAACTGAGAAGTGAAATAGCTGGGTCAAATGGTGGTTTCATTCCAAGTTTTCTTAAGTATCTACATACTGCTTTCCATAATAGTTGCACCAATTTGCAGTCCCACCAGCAATGTATGCATGTGCCTTTTCATCCACATCCTCGCCAACACCTGTTATTGCTTGTATTCTTGATATTTGCCATTCTGACTGGAATGAGATGAAATCTTAGAGTAATTTTGGTTTGCATTTTTCTAATTGCTAAAGATGATGAACAGTTTTTCATATGTTTATTGGTTGATTGTATTTCTTCTGCAAAGTGTCTGTTCAGTTCCTTAGCCTATTTATTGATTGGGTTATTTGTTCTTTTGGTGTTAATTTTTTTGAGTTCTTTATATGTCCTAGAGATTAGTGCTCTGAGGTGCAGGTGGTAAAGATTTTTCTCATTCTGTAGGCTCTCTGATCACATTATTGATTGTTTCCTTTGCTGAGAAGCTTTTTAGGTTGAGTCCATCCCACTTATTGATTCATTTTTTTTAATATTTGTTTAAGTTGTAGATGGACACAATATCTTTATTTTATTTATTATTTTTTATGTGATGCTGAGGATCGAACCCAGTGCCTCACACATGCGAGGCAAGCACTCTACCACAATCCCAGCCCCCCACTTATTGATTCTTAATTTTGCTTCTTGTACTTTAGGAATCTTGTTAAGGAAGTCAGGTTCTAAGCCAACATGAGGATTTGGGTCTACTTTTTCTTCTGTTAGGCTGAAGGTTTCTGTTCTAGTGTCTAAGTGTTTGATCCACCTTCAGTTGATTTTTGTACAGAGTGAGAGATGGAAGTTTAATTTCATTTTGCTACATATGGATTTCCAATGTTCCTAGCACCATTTGATTTCTGTATGTTGAACCAACCTAGCATCCCTGGGATAAACTCCACTTGATCATGGTGCAGTAGTTTTTAACATGTTTTTGTATGTGATTTGCCAGAATTTTATTGAGAATTTTTGCATATATGGTCATCAGGGATATTGGTCTGAAGTTTTATTTCCTTGATGTGTGTTTGTCTGGTTTTGGTTGGTATCAAGGTGATACTTGCTTCATACAATGAGTTTAGGTGTATTGGTACTAATTCTTCTCTGAAGGTCTTATAGAAGTTGGCTGAGAATCTGTCTAGTCCCAGACTTTTCTTGGTTAGTAGGCTTTTGATGGCGTCTTTTATTTCCTTGCTTGAAACTGATCTGTTTAAATTGTATATGTCCTCCTGATTCAGTTTGGGCAGATCGTATGCCTCTAGAAATTTGTCAGAATCTTTGAGACTTTGTATTTTACTAGAGTATAAATTTTCAAAATAGTTTCTAATTATCTTCTATAGTGTCTGTCTTCTATAGTGACACTATCTTCAGTAGTGTCTGTTATGATATTTTCTTTTTCATCATGAATTTTAGTAATTTGAGTTTTCTCTCTCCTTTTTGTTAGGCTCGCTAAGGGTTTATCAATTTTATTTATTCTTTTAAAGAACCACCTTTTTGTTTTGTCAGTTTTTTCAGTCGTTATTTTGTTCCAGTTTCATTGATTTCAGCCCTGATTTTAATTATTTCTTGTCTTCTACTACTTTTGGTGATGATTTGTTCTTCTTTTTCTGGGGCTTTGAGATGTCAGGTCGTTTATGTTTTGTTTTTTTTTTAATTTATTTATTTAAATGCATTTCAAGTCATAGTACATATATAGAGCTCAGTTTTTCCATTTCTCTGGTTGCAAACCAGATAGAGTCACACTATTTGTGTCTTCATACATGCACCAAGGGTAGTGATGACAATCTCGATCAACCATCTTCACTATACCTATTCCCCTTTCCTTCCTCCCACCTCCCCCCTGCCGCATCCAGAGTTCATTTATGTGTTTTTATTCTTTTAATGAATGAGCTCAATGCAACAAATTTTCCTCTTAGTACCGCCTTCATACTGTCCCACAGGTTTGGGGTGGGTTTTTTGCTTGTTTTTTGTTTTTTGTACTAGGGATTGAACTCATGGGTGCTTGACCACTGAGCCACATCCCCAGCCCTATTTTATGATTTATTTAGAGACAGGGTCTCACTAAGTTACTTAGCACCTCCCCATTGCTGAGGCTGGCTTTGAACTCGCAATTCTCCAGTCTCAGCCTCCCAAAGTGCTAGGATTACAGGAGTATGCCACCGCACCTGGCCAGAGGTTTTGATATGTTGTGTTGGAGTTTCCATTTACCTCTAGGAATTTTTTTTATCTCCTCCCTGATGTCTTCTGCTATCCATGCATTGTCTGATAGCATATTGTTTAGTCTCCAGGTGTTCGAGTAGCTTCTATTTTTTATTTTATCATTGATTTCTAATTTCATTCCATTATGGTCAGGTAGAGTGCAGGGTAGTATTATATTTGTTAAGATTTGGCTTTGTGGCACAACATATGGTCTCTTTTAGAGAAGGACCCATGTCTTGCTGAGAAAAAAGTGTATTCACTTGTTGATGGATGAAATATTCTATATAGGTCTGTTCAGTCTAAATTATTGATTATATTATTGAGTTGTGTTTTTTTGGTTGGTGTTTTGTTTTGTTTTGTTTTGGTACCGGGGATTGAACTATTGAACTCAGGGGTACTCCACCACTGAGCCACATCCCCAGCCCTGTTTTATGTTTTATGTAGAGACAGGGTCTCACTGAGTTGCTTAGCAAGCCTCGCCATTGCTGAGGCTGGCTTTGAACTCGCAATTCTCCTGCCTCGGCCTCCCAAAGTGCTGGGATTACAGGCGTGCGCCACCGTGCCCAGCTTTCTGCTCACCTTTTAGATGGTGATTGTTCAGTCATCTTCTGCAGAATGAGAGATTTTTCTCATCTCTGTCACCTCCTCTCCTCCTGGAATTCCCGGGTTTTTTAGTTTTTATTATTATTACCTCATAATTAGGTTTCAAATGTGCATTGCTTTAACTTAGAAAATATCATTTAACTCTCATTATGTTTAAGATGAAGAAATTAAATCCTTTTTGTAGTCACCTTTCCTTTCTTTCACCAACCCATTCTTTATCTCATGAAATTTCCAAAATTTTAAAGCTGTTTTTCCTTTTTTTTCCTCATAGTATTATAATGACTATGGTGATATTATTAAGGAAACATTGAGTAAAACCAGGCAGATTGATAAAATTCAGTGTGCCAAGACCCTCATTCTCAGTTTGCAGCAGGTAAGTAATTTGAGGGGAGGGAGACAAAGAAGAGATGCAACTTTTGTGTGCTTAGTATGTGCTGGGTATCTTAACTCATTTAAACTAACTCATTTTAAATTTGGGTTCTATTTATTCATTCATTCATTCATTCATTTTTTGTGGTGCTGGGGAGTGAACCTAGGGCCTTATGCATGGGAGACCAGCACTTTACCAACTGAGCTACATCCCCAGCCCTTTAAACTAACTCATTTTATTAACGTATTACTGTGGTTACTTTCTGGTGCACACATGGATTCCATGTCCTCTTTTGGAAGATAATCCTCCAGTTCACATTTCAAAAAGATGATATCCTGAGGTGATCTACTCTTAGGCCAAATGAAGTGTCAAGTTGAAAATTTTAAAAAGCAATAATTTAAAAAATAAGAAGTAAGTGTAAAAGGTATTTAATGATGCAGGGACACCAGTAATATCCAAATAATAAAATATGTTGCATAAATAAAATCCTAAATATATAAATGCCTAGTAAACCAAAATAGAGATTTTTGAGCATTGAGATGTATGTGCATATACATTTCTACATATATATGTAATTAGTTTGTGAAAGTCCTCATTTTAAATCAGTGGGAAAAGACTTCAGTACACAGTGATGGGTTAGTTGACTATGTATTTGTAAAAATAGCTACTTATGGATCCACCTAATGTGTACCCAAATAACTACTAGGTGGATTATATATAAGGGTAAAAATCATTTTTAAGAAAATAAGGGAATATTTTAAAAATCTTTTTCTAAAGAAACCACAAAGCAAAAAAAATGGTGATCTATATAAACAAACAGGTTTGTACATCAATCAACACTTAAAGTTTAAAAAATAAATGACAGTTGGGAAATATTCTCAATCATACATTACAAATCAGTAAAAAAGTTAAGTGAACAAGAGGTTTGGAAAAGGCACTTTTTAGAGGAGGAAACTTAATCAATAAACATGAAAAGAGGCATAATTTCGTTAGTAATTAGCAAAATACAAATTAAAATGAGAAAATTTACTACCACCGAACAGATTAGCATAAATCGAAATGACTGATAAAGGATGTAAAAGCGAAGATCCCTTTAGACTAAAGAAATTACTTTTCTTAAAAGAAATTTTTGCAATATATTTCAGAATTTAAGATATACATTCCTGGGGCTGGGGTTGTGACTCGGTGGTAGAGTGCTTGCCTAGCATGTGTGAGGCACTGGGTTCTAAACAACTTGTGTGTGTGTGTGTGTGTGTGTGTATTACTTTGCATACCAAAAAAGAATATTTGGTGGGAAGGTGAAAGGAGAACTTTTACTGTGATATTCCTTGAACTTCTTTATAATAAAATGTACTCTTTGAATTCACTTTAAATTTTAAGGTTTAAGGCTATTATATTACCACTGTCAATAAAAGGCATTTTAAAGCTTAAGGATTTATAAACAATGATTTGTGCATAATTTGAAAATCTCTGGAAGAACCGTTCCTTCTGGTAATGGCATAGTAAGTAGTTCAGGCCAGTCCATTGCTAAAAAACACTTAAACAGAGAACAACATAGTAGAACACAGGAGTTATTTCAATGAGTGTGAAGTGAAAAAGAGTAAAGTGATGATGGTTACCAGAGGCTAGAAGTGGGGAAAACAAAGTGAAGTAGACAAATATAAAGAATGTTAAGTAGTAAAGAAAACAAATGTAAACAATACTTTTTAGAACCTGTGCCATGAAATGAATCAGAAAAGAGTTGGTAGCTGGCAGAGGAAATGAAGTTCAAGAAATTAATGAATCTAGTAGAAAAGGAATAGTTAATGATGCACAGGAGAGCAGTAAGCACAGGAGCAAACCCTTGAGTATTCCTCTGTATTCAGTGCATAAGGAGGGAGCAGCTTTACATAAAAGGCTGGACAGTTCACACCACATTTCAGGAAGGAAGATTTGTACAGATACAATGAAGTGTCTAGATTTATGGTGGAAAGATGATTGTTTTTATATTAGTACTCTGGGGTATTTATTGTTGTTTTGTAATATATATGTAATTTATGAAACCCTCCACTCAGTTTAAGAGCTTTTAAGTGTATTTTGTGACTGAGTGAGAAAAATCATAGCCCCATATATCCAAATATATGTGGATGTTTGCATAATGTTCTTTTATATAATGTTCCTACCTACAGTATAGTAAGTGGAAAAAACAGTTCTAAATTCTATATTTCATATATTGGCATATTTGTGAAAATACTATAGGTATTTGTAAATATGTACTATATTTCTGTAAATATATTACCTTTTCCCTTTCCAAAATGTATTCTTCTTTAAAAATTTGGCATTGAAAAGAAACAAATTCCTCTCTGCACTTAATCATACCAGTAGCATTAAAGTGAACTCAAGAAATTACTAGTACAAAATGACCAAGTAAGGGAACAAAGTAAATGTAGTTCAGTACAAGGACAGAAACACTTATTTTATCTTATGCCTTTTACATATTTTTAAGCTATACTACCTATTCTAAAAATAAATAAAATCTAGAATATTTCTTAGCTATAAGTTTTTTCCTGCTTTTCTTTTTTTCCCCTCTTTCTACCAGCTGTTTAATGAACTTGTTCAAGAACAAGGTCCCAACCTAGATAGGACTTCTGCCCATGTCAGTGGCATTAAAGAATTGGCACGTCGCTTTGCCCTTACATTTGGACTGGACCAGATCAAGACACGAGAAGCGGTTGCCACACTTCATAAGTGAGTAACATAAGCAAACAATGTTATATAAAATCTGGTTTATTGGAATTTAACTGAAATAGCTGTTATTTGACCCATTTTTAAAGCAATAAATTACAGAATTTTCAAATTATAAGAAATTTAGCTATTAGTCTAGTTTAGAGATTCTCAAGAAGGAGGGCAGGGCATTTTTGTTGTTAAGTTTTTTGTTTTTTGTTTTTTGTTTTGTAGTTGTAGATAGAACACCTTTATTTTATTTAATTTTAATTTTTTTATTCATTTATTTATTTATTCATTTGAAAGTATAGATTCTTTATTGCTAGTTAGGATCAGAAACCCAGATAGTGTTGGTGAGATGGGCAGGATCTCCAGAGGAACTCTGTGGTACCTTTTATTCACACTGGAGGCAGATCTAACCTCCCACCCTCTGGGTTCTACCCTGGCTCCTCCTTGCCTTGCTGCTGCCTTGGAGGAACAGAGAACCTGCAGATAACACACCCAGTGGAAGGCAAGGGGCCCAGGGGCATTTTGGAGAAGGAGGGCATTTTTAATTTGGAAAAAAAAAATTTTTTTAAATATTTATTTTTTAGTTGTAGGTGGACAAAACATCTTTATTTTATTTTTATGTGGTGCTGAGGATCGAACCCAGTGCCTCACACGTGCTAGGCGAGCACGCTACCACTGAGCCATAACCCCAGCCCTGGAAAAAAATTTATCATGCTGGGGATGTAGCTCAATGGTAGAGCACTTACCTAATATATGCAAGGCACTAGGTTCAATCTCCACCTCAAAAAAGAAAGAACTTATTTGAACTATGCATTTTCTTTATCTTATAAAATATAAAATAGAAAGTTTATTTACTTTCTTATCTGGTCTATCAGAAAGAAATTTGGGAAACAGGTTTAAAAGGGACTTATGCAGTACTGACTTGGTCGATCTCATTTCATAACTATGAAAACTCAATAACAGAAAGCCTAAAGCCTAAATTCACACGGCTGATTTGTACTCTAAATAATAAAGTTAAATATATGCAAATACATCAAAAAAATTCACATTGTTTTGCCATTTGAATTTATCACATCTTACTATCTCAAGTGATAATTTTACTACCTTCCCAAATATTCTTGTAATTTTAGCCCATTGAGAGAACTATCTGGAAAAATAAGATGCCATATATATATTTTATTTTGTTTCAGAGATGGCATAGAGTTTGCCTTTAAATACCAAAATCAGAAAGGACAAGAATATCCACCTCCTAATCTGGCTTTTCTTGAAGTACTAAGTGAATTTTCTTCTAAACTTCTTCGACAGGACAAAAAGACTGTGTAAGTTGCACATTGCAAGGGAGTGTTTTTTATAATGATACCATTAAAATTCTGAATGTTTATTTCTTAAAAAATGTTTAATCAGATAGACAAAACAACTGCTGATTAGGTTCTGGTAGTTTTAAAGAAATTTAAAGAATTTTTTTCAAGCTTTCATATAATTATTCTCTTACTGCTCATTTTCTATATCTTAGAGTGTATAAGATAAAATTAAACAGGTATTGAATTCTGCAATTCAAAAATGTATGAACATTGAGCCACAGTATAAAAACCTTTTTTTTAACGTTAATTTCATTTTAGTTTCCTATTTTATTTTTTTTATAATTTTGTAATTGATAGCAATCTAAAGAAATGTATGTAGTTTTCAAAAGAAATTTAAAAGTTCATTTGTTCTTTTTAGTTATATATGACAGTAGAATATGTTTTGACATATCAAACATACATGGAGTATAACTTTCCATTTGTGTGGTTGTACATGATGTGGAATGATACTGTTCATGTTTTCATATACGAACATAGAAAAGTTATGTCCAATTCATTCTACTGTCTTTCCCATTCCCATGAAGCCCTTCCCTCACCTCACCCCCACTTACTGTGGGTCAGCATCTGCATATCAGAGAGAACATGTGGCCTTCAGTTTTGGGGATTGACTTTTTCACTTAGCATGTGATAGTCTCCAGTTCCATCCATTTACCAGAAAATGCCGTAATTTCATTCTTCTTTATCACTAAGAATATTCCATTGTGTAAATGGAATATTTTCTTTATCCATTCATCTGTTGAAGGTCACTTAGGCTGGTACCATAGCTTAGCTATTGTGAATTGAGCTGCTAGAAATATTGATGTGGTGGCATCACTGCAGTATGCTGATTTTAAGTCCTTTGGGTATATGCCAAGGAGTGGGAGAACTGGGTCAAATGGCATATCCATTCCAAGTTTTCTGAGGAATCTCCACACTGCTTTCCCGAGTGGTTGCACTAATTTGCAGTCCCACCACAATTTATGAGTGTACCTTTTTCTCACATTCTCACCAACCTTTTTTTTTTTGGTACTGGAGTTTGAACTCAGGGGTACTTGACCATTGAGCCACATCCCCAGCCCTATTTTGTGTTTTATGTAGAGACAGGGTCTCACTGAGTTGCTTAGCGCCTCACCGTTGCTGAGGCTGGCTTTGAACTTGGCGATTCTCCTGTCTCAGCCTCCCTAAGTGCTGGGATTACAGGCTTGTGCCACCGCGCCTGGCTCTCACCAACCTTTATTGTTACTTATATTCTTGATAAATTGCCATTCTGACTGGAGTGAGATGAAATCTCAGTGTAGTTTTAATTTGTATTTCTCTGATTGCTGGTGATGTTGAACATTTTTCATACATTTGTTGACCAGTCATATTTCTTCTTCTGTGAAGTGTCTGTTCATTCATTCTAATATTTCGGAGCAGATATTTTTTTTATGTATTAGATCATGTCATCTGCAAACAATGACAGATAACTTAGTTTTCACTTTGGGTGTTCTTTATTTCTTCTGCATGATTGCTCTGGCTAGGATTTCTAGTACTGTGTTGAATACAAATGATGAAAATGGTCATCCTTTCTTTTTTTTTTTTTTTTTTTTAATTTTTTTTTAGTTGTAGATGGACACAATGTATTTTTATTTTATTGCTTTGTATGTGGTGCTGAGGATTGAACCCAGGGCCTCACGCATGCGAGGCAAGCGCTCTACCACTGAGCTACAATCCCAGCCCCATCCTTTCTTTTATTCCAGATCTAAGAGAGAAAGTGAGCTAGTGATATAAATCAGTGGTAGAGTGCTTATACAGCATGTGCAAGGGTTCAATTACAGCATGGGTTCAATTCTCAGCACTACCCAAAAAAAAAGAAAGAGAAAGCTTTCAATTTTTTTCCATTCAGAATATTAGCTATGAATTTGTTATATGTGATCTATTATATTTTGGGGTACATTCTTCTATACCTAATTTATTTAGAAATTTTTATCATAAAAGGATATTGAATTTGATCAAATGCCTTGATCATATGATTTTTGTCCTTCCCTTTTGATGTTTTATATTACATTGTACTGAGCTACATCCCTAGTCCCTTTTTTTAAATATTTTTTTTAGTTGTAAACGGACACAGTATCTTTGTTTATTTTTACATGGTGCTGAGGATCGAACCCAGTACCTCACACATGCGAGGCAAGTGCTCTACCACTGAGCTACAATCCCAGCACCCATCCCCAGTCCCTTTTAAGACAGGCTCTCACTAAGTTGCCCAGGCTAGCCTTGAACTTGTGATCCTCCTGCCTCAACCTATGAGTCCCTGGGAGTACAGGCATATACCACTGCACTAGGCCCCATTTCTTTTTTTAACTTTATGATCATATTATGTTGCTACCATTTCAAAATAGCTTGTTACACTCAGTATATGTTTTTTGTAAGCCTTATGGTAACCACAAAGCAAAAATCTATAGTAGACAAACAGAAAATCATGAGCAAGAAACCAAAACACACTATTATAGTAAAATCATTTAACCATGAAGACTGTGAGAGAGGGAGAAAGAAAGAAACTATAATAAAACTAGAAAACAAGTTACAAAATAGCCATAGTAACCTATCAATAATTACCTTGAATGTAAATTGATTGAATTTTTTTTTAACAGAATGAATGGATAAAAACAAAATGCAACTATATGTTGCTGACAGGAAACTCATTTCCCTAAGGATGTGTATAGACTGAAAACTTCGAAATGGAATAATATTTTCCATGAAACCTATCCCAAAAGGAAGCAGGAGTAGCCGGGCACACCTGCAATCCCAGCTGCTCAGGAGGCTGAGGCAGGAGAATTGCAAGTTCAAAGCCAGCCTCAGCAAAAGCGAGGCAGTAAGCAACTCAGGGAGACCCCTGGGTTGAATTCCTAGTACACAAAAGAAACAGGACTGGGGATGTAACTCAAGTAATTTAGTGCTTGCCTAGTATGTGCAAGGCCCTCATTAGATCTCCAGCACTGCAAGAAAGAAAAAGTGATAGAATATACTATTATTTAAAACTTTACCCTTGTATTCCATTTCTCCCACATTTTGAATGTCTGATGTCCTATTTTTCATCTTTCTGTATTGCTTCTCAACATAATGATGTGGTGGTTATTTTTAATTTATTTGTCTTTTAGTCTTTGTACTAAAGATATGAATGGTTTATATAATGTTTACAGTATTACAGGATTCTAATTTTGTATAGTTACTCTTAACTGTGAGTTTTATACCTTCCAAGATTTTCTTCTTATTAATGTCTTTTCTTTCAGTTTCAATAATTCCCTTTAGAATTTCTGGTGGAGATTTAATCTCTCAGCATTTGTTTGTCCAGGAATGTCTTTATTTCTTTTATATTCCTAGGAGATACTTTTGTAGAGTACAGTTGGCAGTTTTTTACCTTTAGTACTGTGAAAATAACATGCTCCAAAATAACATGCTCTTCTCTCCCAGCCTAGAAAGTTCTTTCTGAGAAGTCAGCTGTCAGGAGAATTGGGACATCCTTTTATGTTTTGTTTTTCTTCTTACTGCTTACTTACTTCTCCTTATCTTTCACCTTTGAGAACTTAATTATAACATGTCTTAGGGTAGACTTGGTTGGGTTAAATATAATTGGGAACCTCTGACCTTCCTGTACTTGTATATTTGTGTTCTTTTCTAGGTTTGGAAAGTTTTCTGTTATTATTTCTTTAGTTAAAGTTTTCTACTCCTTTGACATTTCAATTCTTGAATCCCAGTATCCCAAATATTGCTCTTTCAATATTGTCCCAAAGCTTGTGTGTGCTTCCTTCATTTCTGTTTTGTTTTGTTTTGTTTTCTCCTCCGTGTTTTTTGTTTTGTTTTGTTTTGTTTTGTTTTGTTTTGTTTTGGCACCAGGGATTGAACTCAGGGGTACTCAACCACTGAGCCACATCCCCAGCCCTATTTTTGTGTTTTATGTAGAGACAGGGTCTTACTGAGTTGCTTAGCGCCTTGCCATTGCTGAGGCTGGCTTTGAACTCGCAGTTCTCCTGTCTCAGCCTCCCAAAGTGCTGGGATTACAAGCATGCACCATTGCACCCAGCTCAAACTGTAGTTTTAAATAATCCATCTTCGGGCTGGGATTGTAGCTCAGTGGTAGAGCGCTTGCCTCGCATGCGTGAGGCCCTGGGTTCGATCCTCAGCACCACATACAAAGCAATAAAATAAAGACATTGTGTCACCATCTACAACTAAAAAAATAATAATAATCCATCTTCATGATCTTCTTTCTTCTGTTTGATCTGTACTGCTATTGATGACTTCTATCATGTTTTTAATTTCACTTAGTGTTTTTTCAGCTTAAGGATTTCTCTTTGATTTTAATTGCTTTCATCTGTTTCTCATCATTTTTCTGTGTTCTTAAAACTCAGTTTCCTTAAAACAGCTGTTTTAAATTCTCCATCCAAGTGTTCACCCAAACAGATAACTATGTGGTCAATTCCCAGTGCTCTATATTTTGATGATAAGGTATAGTCACAGTTTCATGAAAGCTCTTGATGCTGGTTGATGTGCAATATCATCTACACTTAAAAGAGCAGGTATTTATTCTAAGTCTGTAATCTTGCTTTGTTTTTGTCCAAAAGTTCTCAACTGGCAGTTTATTTTCTCTGAGTCTATAGTCACTTCTGCTATTTTAGCACTAGATAGGAAGCACCCTTTGGTCAGGTTTGATGAGAGTCTGCTCTTAGTGTATTGTTGCTGTTTTAGCACTGAAGCACAATCTATACTAAATCTGCAGTTGGTGTGTTCTTTAGTGGAACTGGGGGAGTTCCTAAAAGTGATATTATATCCCTGCATCCCTCTCCCTGGGACCAGAGGAGACTCAAATTCCTCATCCACCATCAGCAGTCTGGTCAGGAATTCCAGGATTCTTCCCTGTCTAGGCCGAATTACTATAGAGAGACCAGCCCCAGGCTCCTATGACACATGCAAGACCACCAGTGCCACAATGCTATGTCATACTCTGAATCTTAGAGCCACAGGGAGCCACACAGTCTGTTGGATTTCTGGTTTCATTCATCTCAAAGTATCTTTTTATTTCACTCACTATTTCTTTTTAACCTATTGGTCATTCAGGAGTATTTTAATTATCACATGTTTGTGAATTTTTAATTTTTGTTGATTTTTTTTTTTTTTTTTTTTTTTTTGTACTGGGGAGTGAGCCCAGGGGCAGTTTTATCACTGAGCTACATTATCCCCAACCCTACTCTTTAGTGGAGGGGTGGGTGCAGGGTCTCTCTAAGTTGCTTAGGGCCTCAGAAATGTGTAAATTTCTAAATTTTCTTTCTGTTATTGAGTTCTAATTTTATTCTGTTGTCAGAGATCGTGTATGTATAATTTTAATCCTTTTGAATTTATTGAGGCTTGATTTTATGGAACATATGGTCTAACCTGGAAAATGTTCCACATATACTTGAGAAGAACATAGTCTTTCTGTTATTGGTTGGAATTTTGTTCTGTAGATGTCTATTTAGTGTAGTTGGCTTATAGGTTTGATTGTGGTGTTTTAAGTCTTCAGTTTCCTTGTTAATCTTTTGCCTACTTCTGTGTTTTGTTGTTTATTTGTTTCTTTGTTTTTTTGGGACTTGGGATTGAACCCAGAGGTGCTTTATCACTGAACTACATCCCCAGTCCTTTTAGATACAGGGTCTCACGAAGTTGCTTAGATTGGTCTCGAACTTGGGATCCTCCCGTCTCAGTCTCCCGAATCACTAGGATCCCATAGGCGTGTACCACCACACCCAACTGAAAAGGGGGATATTGAAGACTATTATTGTTAAATTGACTACTCATCTCTTCAGTTCTGTCAGTTTTTTGTTCATGTATTTTGGGGCTCTGTTAGGTGTATATACATTTTTAATTGTTATGTCATCCTGATCAATTGATTCATATAATTTTAAAGTGTCATATTCTATGTGTAGTAATTTTTATCTTGACCTCTGTTTTGTCTGATATTAGTATAACCCCTTCAGCTCTATTTTGATTGCCATTTGCATAATACATCTTTTTTTCCATCATTTTACTTTGTCTTTTTGTCCTTAAATCTAAAGTGTGTTTCATACAGACAGTATAAGGTTGGGTCATGCCTTTTTTTTTTCTTTTCAGTCCATCCAAAGTATAATTGCTGTTGTACTTTTTGTTTTCTATATGTCTTCTGGGATTTTTGTTCTTTCTCCTTTACTGCATTTTTATGTTGAGAATGTTTACTTGTGTGACATTTTTAGTTCTTTTAATGACCTTTGTGTTTTTTACTTTGTTAGTGGTTTTCTGGAGCCATATAGTATACATCTTATCAAAATTTACTTCAGGCTAGGCTCAGTGACACATGCCTGTAATCCAGTGGCTCAGGAGGCTGAGGCAGGAGGATCGCAAGTTCAAAGTCAGCCTCAGCAAAAGTGAGGTGCTAAGCAACTCAGTGAGACCCTGTTTTGAAATAAAATGCAAAACAGGACTGGGGATGTAGCTCAGTAGTTGAGTGCCCCTGAGTTCAATCCCTGGTCCCCCCCCCAAATCTACATCATATTTACTGTAACTTAATTCTGAAGGAATATAGAAACTTCCACATAACCCCATTTCCTTCTCTTTTTTGTGTGTGCTATTGTTATAATTATTAGTTGATACAATCTTATGTCTTTTTAAGAAGATGAGAAAAGAAAGTAAAAATATATTTATAAAGGTTGTTACATTAACCTTTCTATTTACCTTTTTTTTTTAAATATTTATTTTTTAGTTGTAGGTGGACACAATAGCTTTATTTTATTTTTATGTGGTGCTGAGGATCGAACCCAGTGCCTCCCGCATGCTAGGCGAGCACACTACCACTGCGCCATAACCCCAGCTCCTCTATTTACCATTTTTGATTCTCTTAATGTCTTCTGTGGATTTTAATAACCATCTACTGTCATTCCCTTCCATAGTGCAGCTTTTCTCCCATCTACCTCTTCTTTGCTTATTATCAAATACATTACATTTCTATGTTATTGGCCCAAATAATACAGTAATACTACATATACAGTTGCTCTATAAATCAGTAAAGAAAAGGAAGTAAATGTGCATTGTATTGTCTTTTTTCACTACCTTCATAAATGCCTTTACTGGTTTGTTTTTTTATGTACATTCAAATTGTCCTCTAGTATCATTGCTTTCAGCTTTAAAAACTTTCTTTAATATTTCTTCTTAGCAAGGCAAGTCTGCTAGCAAAAAATTCTCTCAGCTTTTTTTGTTCATTTGGGACTGTCTTTATTTTAAATTTTGCTTGACATGAGATCCTTGTTAGAGGGCTGGGGAAGTATATAGCTCAGGGATAGAGCATTTGCCTAGTATGAATAAGACCCTGGGTCCCATCCCCAGCACTAAAAAAAAACCCGAAAACTTTGTTTCATAGTTTTTACTTTCAGCAATTTGAGTATGTCATCCTGCTGCCTTCTGGCCTCCATTGTGCCTAGTGAGAAGTCATCTCTTAGCTTTATTGGATTTTCTTTGTAAGTAATGAGTTACTTTTCTCTTACTGCTTTCCAAATTTTCTCTTGATTTTTAACTTTCAGAAAGCACTTTTCCTGTGATGATTCTTGGTGTGGATTTTTTTGCATTAACCTTTTTTCAGCCTATTGAGCTTTGTAGATTTTTAAATTATTTTTTCTTAAGCTTGGGAAATGTTTAGCCGTTATTTCTCTAAATTTTTTTTCTTTATTTTTATTACATTGGGAGTGAATTTCATGGTATCTCACATTTCTCTCCAGCTGTAGTTCCTTTTTCTTTTTAATTCTTTTTTAAGTTGTTGATGGACCTTTATTTTTTTCATTTATTTGTATGCGGTGCTGAGAATCAAACCCAGTGCCTCACACATTCTAGGCAAGCACTCTACCATTGAGCCACCACCCCAGCCCTAGATCCTTTTTCTTTATTCTTTTTTCTTTCCCTTTAGATTGCTTAATCTCTTCATATATCCTCAAGTTTTTTTTAACTTCAGAATATTCATCAGGCAGCATGTGGCTCACGCTTAGCATGCACAAAGCCCTTGGTTCTATCCCCCTGCACCAAAAAGAAAAGGAATTTCCATTTGGTTCTTTCATTATCTTTTCTTTTCATATATATTCTCTATTTAATCATCACACTTGTAATTCTTTAGATATATAATTTTTAGCTCTTTGAATATATTTGCAATAATTACTTTGAAATCATTGTTGCTTGCTTTTTTCCCCTATGTATACATCACATTTTCCTGTTATTAAAGTATATCATATTTTTTTCTTGAAAACTGGGCATTTTAGAAAATATATTGCGAATATATTGTGAAGTAATTATTTACTTCTGACACTGATTCCCTATCTGTTTTTTGCTTGGTCATTTGTTAGTTACTTGGATGAACAAATTCTGTGATATCTGTTTCCTCTGCCACGTGCAGACTCTGATGTCCCTGGTCAGATTCTTTATCCTGTTTTTAACATTTGATTTAGCTACCCAAGAGTCACCCCTGGGTCAGGTTGTATTTTAGCTCCCTGAACCAGTTAGATTTTTACCCTTTATGGCTAGATGTATGTGGCTTGACAGCTACTGTCTTAATTCAGGTTGTTTACATTTTAACCCCTTGTTTTAAGCCAGAGACTAGTGGCTTTGAAGATTCCCTCTCTGATAGCTCCTGAGAGGGGCAGCCAAAATGTATAATTTTCAGAGGAACAGGGAAGCACATGATTTTATTTTTAAGCCTGGCTTCCTAAGAGTTTCCCTAAGTCAGAATACCTCATTGTTCATCTGTTGTTTCAGAGGCTGTGTTTAGGCCCCTTTTGCTGTGATAACTGAATATTGATAGATCTGTGTGTGACTTGGAGATTTTTTTTTTTTTTTTTTTTTGGAGTACCAAGGATTGAATTCAGGGGCACTCAACCACTGAGCCACATCCCCACCCCTATTTTGTATTTTATTTAGCGACAGGGTCTTAATGAGTTGCTTAGCACCTCACCATTGCTGAGGCTGGCTTTGAACTTCCCATCCTCCTGCCTTAGCTTCTGGAGCTGCTGGGATTACAGGCGTGCACCACTGCGCCTGGCAGAGAATGCTTTCAAGTCTGTCCTATTCCCTACTCTATTTGCCCTCATGTCAGTGCAGCTTAGCATATGTGCATAACTTTACCAACTCCCAGGACTTTCATTTTTATTTTTTAAACCTTTTCCAAATCTGTTTAATGAATAAACTCACAAAATTTGAAGCCTCTGAACAGTAAGTTCTTACTTCAAGCATAGCAGTTATGTAAGCAGAACAATAACAAAAAGTTATCCTTCTTTCACACAAGACTAAATATATGAAATGCCTAATTATTCCAGCAGCCTATTAGTAGCCACCAAGAATTGGTAATGAAGCATTTTCCCATTCTGAGATGGGAGGGAAAAAAAAAAAAGCAACCATGCCAGAACACTATAAGCACAGTGGAGGACGTGATAGGCTATAAATGAATCCATTAGAACTCTTTTTTTTTTTTTTTTGGTACCGGGGATTGACCTCAGGGGCACTCGACCACTGAGCCACATCCCCAGCCCTATTTTGTGTTTTATGTAGAGACAGGGTCTCAGGTGCTTAGCACCTCGCCATTGCTGAGGCTGGCTTTGAACTCATGATTCTCCTGTCTCAGCCTCCCTAAGTGCTGGGACTACAGGCTTGCGCCACTGTGCCCGGCCAGAATCCATTAGAACTCTTAAAATGAAGAATCATTTTGTTTGGTTGGTGGGGTGAAGGGTTGAAGCTACTCCTTTTCTAAAAAAATAAGAAAAAAAATATATATATCATGATGTTTTGATACATGTTGGGAAATGATTATTACAGTCAAGCTAATTAACATCCAACTGTCATCCAAGAAACCACTGTCATTCCAGAAGGGCTCTTCTTGGCTGTCTTTTCCTGCTTCTCTTCTGGATTCTTAGCTGTCATTTGTTGCTAGTAATACCAAACTACTAGGCACCCTCTTACTTGCCTTTCATCAAGATCTCATTGTTTTCAACAAGGCCCTTAGGAAAGGAATTTTCTATATTCCATTCTAAATAATGTCAGCCCTAACTAGACAGCTACAGAGATTCTTCCTTATAGTCTGTCCAGCCCCTGGGCAGAACTTTTCACACTTAATCCACTGAAAGGAGGAGGGAAGGATGGGGTGGGGTGGAAATACCTTCTCCCAGAATAGTTACTCCCAGAAGCTTTTCTCTTAAAGCAGGGGGAGGCTGGGTAACCATTGGTTCTCAGCTTGCCCCTTGGGTTAGAGTTGAGATATTCAAGACCCTAGTATTCTCAGCTGCTTGTGCTTGGGGTTTCTACCCCATAAGTTGAGGCTGAGTGGGAAAAGGAGCGTCATTCATTCCAGCTGCTGCTCAGAATAAAGCTGCAACACAGGGCTAGGAGATGTCGCAAAAGCCCTGAACTGGAAGCTAGAAAGAGGGAGCCCAGCTCTTCTTAGCCACCTGCCTGGAGTAGAGCAGAGTTCCCACAACATAGAACAGTGGTAGCAGGGAGGGAGAAAGAGAAGAAAACAAGTTGTGGTTCAAATGCTTACAAACTCTTATTGTTCTTACCAAAACTTAATAGATTTTCTTGAACAAATTTTTCTTTATTTGCTGTATGCCCTGATTATGATTTGTAAAGACTTTATTGTCTTCTATAGTTTTTACCCAGTTAGAAGTTGTTTTCCCAGGGAGAGGACATCCTAATTTCCTCACTCCACCATTCCGGAAATTCTGCCCTGATCTGAACAATTTAAAAAGAAACCTCAGTAATCTTTTTGAGGCAAACTTCTGGGTTTTTTGTTTGTTTGTTTGTTTTTTTGGACTATTAGTGTTTAAAAGTAAAAGAAATATAGAAAAGACAAACACACACACATACATACACACACCCTTACTGATTTAAATATACCCTTCTCTGATTCAAAAGTATTCCAGAAATATGTGAAGTAAAATCAGTCCCTCTTCTTCCAAAGGTGACCACTGCTAATGTCTGTCCTTAGAGTTCTTTAGAACCTCCAGAAAGAGAACCTCAGATTTAAAAAGTAAGTGATACAATAACTGCTCACATGAAAATCATTGCTACATTGCATTTGTGTTTCTAGTCATTCATACCTAGAGAAATTCCTTACTGAGCAGATGATGGAAAGGAGGGAAGATGTATGGCTTCCACTCATCTCCTATAGAAATTCATTAGTCACTGGAGGTGAAGATGATAGGATGTCTGTCAACAGTGGAAGTAGCAGCAGCAAAACCTCCTCAGTAAGGAATAAGAAAGGACGACCCCCACTTCACAAAAAGCGAGTAGAAGGTAAGTCTTCATTTTCATATGAAACAATTGGTTTGCCTGGTTTAGAGAGATTAATAGGAAATAATCTATTGAAGTAAGGTACTGTTAGGCACATGATATCCTTGTATATTTGATACCCATTGGGTTATACAGGTAAAAAGGTTAGAATAGACAAAGGGGGACAGAAAAGGGCCAAGGAAAAAGAACTTGAAAAAGCATGGTGTATAGAGGAAGATACAGAGAAAAGGGGGAAACATTTATGAAAGTCTATGAAATTGATCCCTATACCATATGCCTCTACTACATTAAAACTTTAAATAAAAAGGTCAATGCTAGCCGGGCACGGTGGTGCAAGCCTGTAATCCCAGCACTTTGGGAGGCTGAGACAGGAGAATCACGAGTTCAAAGCCAGCCTCAGCAACGACGAGACACTAAGGAACTCAGTGAGACCCTGTATCTACATAAAGCACAAAATAGGGCTGGGGATGTGGCTTAGTGGTCGAGTGCTCCTGAGTTCAATCTCTAGTACCAAGAAAAAGGTCAGTGATGTTCTATTAAAATTGATTATAATAATGGAGGGCTACTGGTCATTTGAAAGTAGACCTCTGCAACAAATTGGATATGCCAGAATAGTTTTCCAATTCTGTCATTTGGTTGGTTAATTTATTTTTATACCATAAGACATTGATGATCAAATCGGGCTTCATAATCTTCTTGGATTGCAAGGAACAGGGAGTTGAACTGTCATGAAAATCTGATGGAAGGTATTACCATATACATCCAAAAAGCTGTATTAAAACAAAGCATTTCTCTTAAACTCACTGAAAGAAGTCTCAAAGTGAACATGCTTATTGCCTCAAATGATCTTCCCCTTCTCCATGCTTCTCTAAAAATAATTAATAAATTAATAAATTTTCTCTAAACCAAGAGAGAAGAGCGGTGTTTTGAGTCCTTGTCTCCTTTTTACAGCTTGCTGTTTAGCTCCCAGTACTTCACTCTACTACCTAAAAAAGTGACTTACCAAAAGGTTTTTCTAAAGTCCATAGCCAAATTAATTTGAATTTAAATCCAATGTGTCTTTCATTCTTAGGGAGAATATATTGACTGTTGTTTATTTTTTAGTTGGAGGTGGACAGAACATCTTTATTTTATTCTTACGTGGTGCGAAGGATCAAACCCAGTGCCTCCAGCATGCTAGGCATGCACTCTACCACTTAGCCATAACCCCAGCCCCTGTACTGACTATTAATGAAGAACACAAACTCTAAAATCAGTGTTCCAGAGTTCAAACCTGACTTTCTCATTTACCAGTTGTGTTAACTTTGAAGATATTACTTAACCTTTCTAAACTTCAATAATTGATCAAATGAAAGATGATCAGAATAGCTATCCTGTCAGATACTATGAATTTATAATGATATATTCCAAATAAAGAACACAGTACACACAGTACTTGGCCCATAATGCTTGGCCCATAGGTAGCATTCAATAAATGTTGTCTGTATTATCAGAATGTTATCATAATCATATAAGTAATGCCACTTATCAGTGCATTAGGTAGCATCTATATTTCGAAAAGAACAAAAGAATTAATGTTGGGCTGGGGTTGTGGCTCAGTAGTAGAGCGCTTGCCTCACATGTGTGAGGCACTGGGTTCGAACCTCAGCACCACATAAAAATAAATAAAGATACTGTGTCCACCTACAACTATAAAAAAAAAGAATTAATGTTAAAACTTAATAAAGTCTTAACAAAGTTTAAGATTTAGTTTTAAGTTTTAGCTTTTAGATTTAGTCTTTTTAGTCTAAAGAATGAAAATATAAAATCCTGTCTTTGTATTGTAGGATCCTGGAGTTTGAAGAATAACTCCAGTCATTTCCCTTTGAAAATACCTCTGCAGTAGAGTCTTATTAGGGTGCCCATGTTGATATGTTTTTTTTTCCTACTTGCAGCTTTTCTTAGATATAATATTCACAGTAGCTAATATTCACCAAATCTTTGCTATATGTTTTACGTGCATTATATCATTTAACTGTTTATAAATGTCTTATAAATCAACTGAGTTGAACACTTGTCCAGATTTTACACAGAAGAAACTAAGACTGAAAGAATTTTAAACATCATAAATAATCCACTAAATGAAATAGTATTATTACCTTTAAGACTATGGGAAGTATCTATGGACCAAATAACCTAATTTGGTGATTATTAAATTGAAAAGAAATATTTTGCTCTGTGAATTTGAAATGTACAAAATGACTAAAATAGTTTGCATGCCTAGAGCTTTCAGGCAGCAGTTTCGTCTGTTTGGGATCAAGATGAGAATGCATCACAGAAGCATATTCACTGAGGAACCTTTAAAGGATTAAAAAGATCCTTTTAGAGTGAGTTCTTCCTGAAGTTTTTCAATAAGTCTCTACCAAGCACCTTCCTAAGAACTGGGCTAAGTGCCGCAGATTAAGAATTAATAAAATAGCTCCTGGTGCAGATGGGGAGACAGAAAAAAGAAACAGGCAATTCGAGTTCAGTATGGTCAGTGCTCTCATGAGCTAAACACAGGAGGCTCTGGCTATGTACAGGGAGTGAGCAAATTTTTAATGACTCAGGAAAGATCTTCTGGAAAAGATGACATGAAGTAGAGATCTGACAGATAATTTTATTAATTTAAGAATCTAAATGATAGCAAGGTTTTGACCATGAAACTTTTAGTGTGGCAGAGACTAAAAGTTATGAATTATATATCTACTGAAAAGTAGTATGCATAGAACATGATTAAACACATTTTGTTAATTGATACAATAGTGAGCTTCAGATCAGTAGAATGGCCTTAACCAGACAATGAGTGGATTTTTCAAGGACAGAAAAGCCAATCCAAAATGTTCACACATCTGAGAAAACATCAAATATCTGAGAAACACTGAGAAGAAATGCTTGGTGGCAGACAAGGAACCTAACACATACACATCTCTGAGACTTAAGAGGGAGAGGAAAAATAATGTGATTAATATTATACTTTGTGACTTTGTGATTATAATTCTTCCAAATACTTATTTTTTTAAGTACTGGGGAGTGAACCCAGGGACACTTCCACTGAGCTACATCCCTGGCCCTTTTTTATGTTTATTTTTTAATTTTGTGACAGGTTCTAGCCAATTTAGTTGCCAGGCTGGTCCTGAACTTGCGATCTTCCCACCTCAGCTTTTCCAAGTAGCTGCAACTACTGGCATCTGCCACTGTGCATAGCTTTTTAGAATACATTCTTTAAAGTCTTCTCACATTAAAATAATATAGACTCTTTATAGGTAGAAACATTATGATTAATGCCTTATTTATCAGGATGGTTTAAGTATGTAAATAATGCTTCAATCTGCTTAGATCTTTATAAACTTATCCTCAGAAGCAGGAAAAAATAGTTCCTGGCCCTTTTGAAGGAACTTAAATCTAATTGCAGAGAAAGCATGTGCATACGACTGATGACCTGCTAATGTAGGATAGTGTATAATTAAGTCCCAAATAAGCAAAAAATGATTATATTCTCTCCATAAGTTAACTAAGAATGGTTAAATGGGGGCTGGGTGGTGGAATGATCAGAGAAGGCTTCCTTGGAGGACTCGGAGGCATAAAATAGCCTCTTCCTGTGTCCACGTATATAATCTGGCAAAAAGAGTTATTTTTGGTACTGTGTCCAGTTATGTACAACTTGCTGATTTCCCTTTAAAGGCCAACCAGTCTTTAAGTGCTGCTGCCTAGGACCCCTGTGAGACCCAGAAAATACATCCTTTGTTGTTTGAGGAGAGAACAGCTCCAGAGGGCTCTGCCTGACCCCCTAACCCCCGCCCCCACACACACTTTTTCCGCTTCTAAGGTGAATGAATCCTCAGAGATGAACTTGAGAGACATGATAATGTGGTCATGGCTAATATGTGATGTTACATATATTATCTTATTTAATCCTTAAAACTCTGTGAAGCTAGGTAAACTTAACTTTAGAAGTTTAATAACTTAATACAAAATCAGACCAAGGGAGTGGTAGAACTGGGATTCAGACTAGAGCCTTCAAGTCTCTTATAACTGCCACCAGAGTTCACTCCATCTGTGACATTCTGAGATGCTAACTGGAATTTTACAGATGAAAGTCTGGATAACACATGGCTCAACAGGACTGAAACCATGATCCAGACTCCTGGCCCCCTACCAGCCCCACAGCTCACTTCCACCGTGTTGCGAGAGAATAGCCGGCCCATGGGAGAGCAGATTCAAGAAGCTGAGACTGAGCATGGTTCTGAACCAGACTTTTTACACAAGTAAGTACTAAAAACTCATTTTCTTGCCATAAAACTTTAAACTGTTAAAGTAAGAAAAACTTTATCACATTGCTGATCAGATCTTTCAAAAATGAAGCCACAAATAAGAAGATATATAGGACTAGGGATGTAGCTCAGTGGTAGAGTGCTTGACCCGCATCCCCTGGGTTCTATCCCCAATACTGACCAAAAATTCAAGATATATGAAAAGGCTACAAACACTGTTGTGGGTATCACTTCCTCAATATTTGAAGACCTTTATTGATATAGTGAAACAAGCTTTATATCACGTTATTTAAGTAGCCTCAGTTTTCTTATCTTTCAAGATACAATGATAGTTTCCTCACCTATCAACATCACAGGAATATGTTAGAATAAAATGGAAATATTCAAACCGGGCGTGGTGGCGCAAACCTGTAATCCCAGCACTCTGGGAGGCTGAGACAGGAGAATCGCAATTTCAAAGCCAGCCTCAGCAAGGGCGAGGCGCTAAGCAACACAGTGAGACCCTGTATCTATATAAAACATAAAATAGGGCTGGGGATGTGGCTCAGTGGTCGAATGCCCCTGAGTTCAATCTCCAGTACCAAAAAAAAAAAAAGAAGTATTCTGCTGAAGATGATTTGGGAGGGGAAACTAGAAACATTACCTATCAGTTGATATAATTACTAAATTGCATTTTTGTTGTGTCTGTACCAGAAAAATACTGCCTTTTCGTGGAGTTCTATATATTACCACTGAAAGTATCTTCTACTCTTTAATAAAAATATTTTTCTTCTTAAAATAAGTTCACAGGCCTTTAAATGCATAGTGTCTCACTAAGTGCTAATTTCAGTTGGAATTCACATATTCATTAGGCAGGTCTGTTTTTTCACAGGGACTTCTAAGAAGATAACACAGGTTACTTGGCAAGACAGCCTGTGAAAGTCTCCACAAGTGTGTCCAAAGTCTGAGCAGGCTTTTTCATACACTACCTTTATCACCCATTTAATTAATATTTTTGTCTTGGTTACATTTATATTTTAAACTGTTCATGGATTAAGAATTTTTAAGATCTTATTTTATAAGTGCTGAGACTACTTGCCCACTGAGAATCCACATCCTGCCTTTTACCCACACTGGCAATCAGAATGTTTTCTGGTACACAGGGCTCAGAAAAATTTGTAGAGAGGGCAAGGGTGATGCTGAGAGTTTTGCTATAAAAATCTTACTAGTTGTTTTTCTCTTTTTTTTTCTACCTAACCTTGAGACTAGATCCTCATTTTTGTTTATCTGAATACAGTGAGGTGATGCTATGAATAACTGTGTGTAACAGAGAACTCAACTAACTTAGTAGATTGAAATGGAAAAAGATTGGACATTCATTAGGTTACTAAGTTTAGTAGGTAACTAAACCTGAAAGGATAGTCATTGTCATTTCTGTTTCTTAGAAGCTTGCTGTCCAACTAGGCACACCTGTAAATGGTACAGCAGCCTGAAACAGGTCTGAGAAGCATTCTTTAGCAGGGATTTGGAGAACAAGGGTGAGAATTTAAAGCATTAACAACTAGCCCCAACCTGCTTCTCTTGGAGACTACTAAGCAATCTTTTTGGGCAACTTACTGCCTTTTTCATGAAGGTGCTGGAATAAATCCAACTAATTCCCTTTATGAGGTCTGAGTCAGCCAACCATGGCTTTCTTAGCATGGGGCTAGTTAGCTAAGTATATAATCTGCTGCCACAAAATGAATAATAGTACTCTTTCTTAGTCCTCAGATGCAGATCTCTTGGTTAGGCCAGCCGAAGTTAGAAGACTTAAATCGGAAGGACAGAACAGGAATGAACTACATGAAAGTGAGAACTGGAGTGAGACATGCCGTGTAAGTGTTATGTTGAGTATCTCAAGATCATAACAATTACGTTGATGCTAGTCATTCTGAGTGTCTCTGATGTTTAGTCCTAGGAGTTAAAATTATAATTCCAGATATGCTGTGCAGCACAGGATAGGAGCTCCAGGCACTTAAATTCTAGTACTTACCAGCTACATGGACTTGGGCAAGCTCTAAAACTGTGCCTCAGGTTCCTCATATGTAAAATTTGGGGGAATCAACACATAATTAAATAAATGTTCCATTATTATTGCATTTACTTACACTTACAATGAGTTGAAGTGAAATCTCAGTGAATCAAAGGAGTGTTCCTTAATTATCTTGAAGTTCAGTATCATAATTTATGTAGTCTGTCAGTCATAATTACAAGGTGTGCTTTCATTGGTTAGAACTCCAAATTTGATGAGTCTGAACAGCTTTCTGACTCTGCCTTTTCTTCATCAGTCGGGGTCTGATGGAGGAAGATGCTGAGCCCATCTTTGAAGATGTGATGATGTCATCCCGGAGCCAGTTAGAAGATATGAATGAAGAATTTGAAGACACCATGGTTATTGATCTAGTAAGGAAATTTCTGCTAAAATATATGAGGGTATTGGGGTAAGATGGTGCTCTCTTCTCTGAATGCTGTGAGGTAAGGAGTGGTAACACTGACCAACAGTGGACAGTTGGATGAACTTATGTGTTTATTAAGCCTGCTTTGAAAGCCATCATATTTTGAATTCTGGCAATAACAAGGTCTGATTATTTTTCCCCCCACCTTCTTGAGAAAGAACCAGATCTTTTGGCATAGTATATCTGGCATCTTATACTTTAAATTGGAGCCTGACAGTATATACTGTGCTCCAGCATAACAACCAAATGCAGAATATGGGACTTATATCAAACAGTCTTTGATACTATTTATACAAGAAAATTTGAGTATGGACTAAGTATAGGTGATACTAAGAAATCACTTTTTCAGAAATAGTAGTGCATGATGTTAAGATTTTTAAAAAGTTAAAAATATAGATATAGATTAAATGACATGGGAAAGAAAAAACAGGAGCTGGGCGCGGTGGCGCATGTCTGTAATTTCAGTACTTTGGGAGGCTAAGACAGGAGAATCGTGAGTTCAAAGCCAGCCTCAGCAATGGTGAGGTGCTGTTCAATCCCCAGTACCAAAAAAAAAAAAAAAGAAAGAAAGAAAAAACAGGAAACTCAGTGAAGCAAGATTGACCAAATGTTTGACAATTGTTATAGCTAAGTGATCAGTACCTGGAAGTTCATCATACTGTTTTGCCAGTATATTGGTTGGCTGGGATTGCCATAACAAATACCACAAACTGAGTGGCTTAAACAGCCAGGAATCCAAGGTGAAGGTATCAGCAGAGTTGACTGCATTTTGAATTCTCTTCCCTTGGCTTGTATATAGCTGCCTTCTCCCTTTGTTTTCATGTGGTCTTTTCTTATAAGGAAACCAATTACATTTAATTAAGGCCTCCTCATATGACCTTAGTTTTGTTTTTTCTTCTTCCTTCTTGGCCATACTGGGAATTGAACCCAAGGCTTCACATATGCAAAGCAAGCACTTCATACTGAGCTACATCGCTAGCTGTATTGATTGATTGATTGATTGGTGCTGGGGATTGAACTCAGAGGTATTCAACCACTGAGCCACATCCCCAGCCCTATTTTGTGTTTTATGTAGAGACAGGGTCTCACTGAGGTGCTTAGCACCTCGCTATTGCTGAGGCTGGCTTTGAACTCGCGATTCTCCCGTCTCAGCCTCCCTAAGTGCTGGGATTACAGGCTTGTGCCACTGCACCCGGCTTCTAGCCCTTTTTATTTTTGAGATAGGGTCTTACTAAGTTACCCAGACTGGCCTTAAAATTGCAATTTGCCTGCCTCAGCCTCCTGAGTAGCTGAAATTAGCAGGTGTGGGCCACACTAGGCTCAATTACCTCTTTTTAAAGTCCAGGTCTCCAGATATAGTCACATTCTAAGGTTCTAGGAGTTGTAAATTGCCGGGGGGTGGGGGGGGGGCATAATTCAGCCCATAACATTCTGCTTTGTGTGCTTTGAAGTTTCCATAACAAAAAGGTTTTATAAGAAATGTCATTCTAGTCTATAACCTTCCTGTCCCCAGCCCCAGTAGCTTTCCAAACTATCTACTTTGGAGACACTTAAAGTTACCACCTAGTATTGCTCATTTTTATAATGATTCTATGATTTAAAAGGGAAGATACGTTGTTTTGTGGGCCCAAAATTAATATTTACATGCTCAGTTTTTAAAAATCTGTGTTTCATAAAAAAGCCAACTTCTCATTTTCCTGTAAAAATTGACCCTTGCCGGGTACTGTAGTGCACACCTGTAATCCCAGTAACTTGAGAGGCTGAGGCAGGAGGATCTCGAGTTCAAACCCAGCCTAAGCAACTCAATAAGACCCTGTCTCTAATAAAATATAAAAAAGGCCTGAGGATGTGGCTTAGTAGTTAAGTGCCCCTAGGTTCAATTCCCAGTACCAAAATAATAATAATCAACCCTTAATGTTTGTATACTTATACTATTGGAAATGTTAACTGATTTTTACATTCATTGTCTTAATGATCTCAGGAAAAACATTTCTCTTTTTAGCCCCCCTCAAGAAATCGACGAGAGCGAGCTGAGCTGAGGCCAGACTTCTTTGACTCTGCAGCTATCATAGAAGATGATTCAGTAAATATTAAATTACTGCTTTTTATTTATGGTTTCTTAGGTCCTGTAGATACATGAAATTAATAATTGTTTCTCATTTTCTAGGGATTTGGGATGCCTATGTTCTGAAGTCTGAAGAAAATTTACAAATCTGGAACTCTATTATTTAGAGCTAGAGGCCTATATACTGTGATAGCTTGTATGGGGAAAAAACACTTTTGATGTGATCTAATTTGGTTTTTAATCAAATGATTAAGGTCAATCCCTTTTTGCAGTGACAGAGAAGAGGAGCATGTAAATTACCCAAGGAAATGGTGAATGTCACCTCAGAAAGACTGACCCAAAAAATCATTTGTGTCCTAATATTGGACTTAGTACAGATGTGTGTGTTTTTCTGGAGGGAGGAAGAAATTTTAAATTTTTAAAACAGCTGTCAAGAAACACTGTTATACACCTGTTTTATGAAAACTCAGCATTGAGTAAAAAAAATATTTTTAACTTTATTTTCCTGTTGTACAATTTAAAAACCGTTTTAACATTTTGCCTTTTTATGTTTTAAAAGCTAACCATTTTTATTAAATCTATGAGTAAGTAAGCAGCTCATCCTAATCACCGAAGAGTGTTTTTGGAGCTCACTGGATTTGGTTGACCTTGTAGAACACAGAAACATGAAGGAACAGAACATTAACAAGCTAAGATGAAATTCTGACATCGTGCATCTCTGCCAAAAACCACACACCCTCTGTGGATATGGATATGAATTCCCAGATTTTATATACTCTTGAATAAAAAGGTTTATTTTTATTTATAAGTGGGCATAAAATAATGTCCATGCAGCCATTTTTCCAACAGATGCTGTATTTGGTTCATTTTATATAGAATAGGGAGATTCGAATACAGTGCATTTTCTATTGGTATTTGTTCTGTGCATTTTTAGCGACTTCTACCAGCAAATAAAGTATTCTCAGTAAAACAAAAATGGTTCAAGTTATCAGTTTGCTGTTTTTACCACTTATTTCATGCCCTGCCAAATTGAAGTTACACAGACTTGTTTTTTTGAAGAATCATGAAGAATCCTTTGCCATTCAAAAGTAATTTTAAGTGTAACATAACTGTGTCTACTTCCCATGCACTTAATATCCTTATGCGCTAATTTTGTGAATTAAGTTTTGCTGATTATAGAAGTATGTGCTGCATAGAAGTCTGTGCTTAGAGGGTGAAGTTCCTAAGATTACCTTGAAATACAGCTACATTTCAGTGTTAAATGTGCGTATTGAGAATAATTCTTTTGGGGGAAAAAAGTATGACTCTTCAGGACAGTCTTCAATGGTTTAGAGTTATAATCTGATTAGACTTTTATGACTTGCTGCTGCTGTTTTTTTAAAAAAGCCCACTTAGTCTCTTCCTTCTGGTTTTTCATATAAGCCTCAGTATTTACAAACCAATCCATCCACAGCTGTTTCTGGGCTGGTTTTTAAAGTAGTTGCAACAGAATGAGGCTTTCCCTTTTTACCAAAAATTAACATTTTTTAAAATTCTGTGCACCTCTAATTATATTTTGTGTGGGAAAGCAAAACAGATAATTTTATTCATCCTTTTAAGCAAACACAGATTTTTTCTCAATATTTGTACAGTTACTTAAAAAAAAAAAACAAAAAAACTTGGTCACCAAAAATGTTTTATCTGATAATTCAGCAAGCAATTCCTGGGCTCCATTTAGGGGAGCTGGGACCTTTCTCCTAGAAATGTGGGCTTCACTGGAAGTAAAAGAGCAGGAATGACTGGCCTGTCCAGCCAGCCCTGCCTGTGGTTCTGGTCAAGGAGCAAACCAGGAGGGGTCCTGACACATGCACAGACCGATCCTTTGCTTGTCGTCTCTTGTGGAAGACAGATGCATAGACTGACAGACTACCATGCAACAACAAAGTCTTAATATCTACTCCAATGGGTTTCCAGTTGAGTTTGAAGTCAATCAAATTTTTGTATTTTCAGTGTCTCCTTGATTGGTTTTGCTAGTAATTCTGTAAATTGTACATTTGCAATATGAGGTTTTTTTCCTTTTGTACAATTTGAAACTGATGCTTCACCTTTCCTTTAATAAACTATTCAAAATCAGGTTTGTGGTAGTCATTGTTCCTACTAGGTAAAGCTTTAAGGAGACTTGTTTCCTCTCTGCTCAAGAGTTTGTTTTTTCAAACGATTTGTTTAATGATGGTGAGATTATCGCATTAGGTGTTTTTTGTTTTAAAGGAAAAAAATAGGATGAGCTCACAGGTTTTCTTTCATTCCTTTAATTTCCCTGGAGAGAGTGAAGAGGCCAAGGCCTCTAATTTGAGGCATGCAGTGAATATGCACCGCCTGTCACCTGGGTTCTTGCCCTGCCTGAGCTCATGCATGGCTGCTCCTAGCAGTGGACCTTTGAAGACCACCTACATTCTGCATGGCTGCAAAAATGACTTCTCTGAAGAAATCACAACCTACGCATGTCAGAGCCTGGCATGTCCTTTGGGCTGAGCTCATTAAACAGCCTAAGATGCCTACACAGTAAAGACAGGACTTGGGAAATAAATAAGCAGGTGAGTTCTCCAGGAAGTCAAAGAGGGAAGGTGAGCATGGGTGTGACTTTCCTTTGGGAAATCTGAGCTGTAGCCTAATGGTGACTCCTCAGCTCTCAGCTTCACCACTCATTAGCTGTGTGGCTCAAAAAGAACTGGTTTATATAACTCGTGGCAGGGGCAGGTCCAGCAAGATCTTAGCAGTGCCCCTTACCTCTGTGACAGCTCACCATATTATCCACTCTCAGTCTAAAGGCAGATACATGATAGTCCTCTACTCAGTGACCCCAAGTTGTCTGGTTAAAAAATTCAGCATTTTTATTTTAGCCTTTAAGGTGAGGGCATCTGTTGGGGGAAGTCACTCCTACACAACAACCAGTGAGAATACTCACCTGCCGCCATGCTGAGGCCATTCTGCAGTCCACTTAATGAGGCTTCCAAGGTCCTGGAGCTTCATGTTTCTTTGGCCAGTTGGACTTGTGGGTAGGACAGTCCTACCATCCAAAGCTTCCCCAAAGCCTCTAGCCCAGGGAATTTCCTGGGCTGGTTCCTTTACATTTTTCCATCAGCCTCTGACATGCCCTCCCAGCATCCAAATCCCACAACCTGGTGAAACACTTCTTGTACTTGCCTCAGGAAAAAGGAGCTTAGCTAGGCTTGGTGGTGCACATCTGTAATCCCGGCTATCTAGGAGTCTGAGGCAGGAGAATCATAGGTTCAAGGTCAGCCTGCACAACACAGGAAGAGTGTCTCAGAAAAGGTGGGGGATATAGCTCAGTGATAGAGTACTTACCTAGCATGCTTGAGCCCTGGGTTCAATTTCCAGTACTGCAAAAATATAATGAAAGCTGGGTGTAGTGGTACTTGCTTGTAATCCCAGCTACTTGGGAGGCTTGGAAGGAGGATTTCAAGTTCAAGGCCAGAAGAAAAATAAGACAACAAAGAGAATACAATCAGGTATTTTTAAATACATGCCTGCTGTAAGAGGAATCAGCTTGGGCTCAAGAGTTCAGATAATAGAGAAGTCACGCACTTGAACATTAAGCAAACCAGAGCTTTTCGCAGCAAGTGTTGTAAGGTGGAAGTGACAGGACTATGGGCTCAGAATAACTCCCAAGGCAAGCAAGGGAAGGACAGACTAGCACCTTTTATGTGGGCTAACAACTCTGGAGAGCAGGATGCTATCCCCTAGAGAAGCTGGAGCAGAGGAATACAAGAAAATGACACAGTTGGTACAGTACTGAGAAGAGTTCCAGCTTACAGAGATGCCACAGAGACTGCTCCCAGCCCAATTAGGGTGGTGATGGAAGAGAGTGGAAGATGGTCTAAGAAATAACCCTTGGGCTGGAGATGTACTCAGCGATAAGAGCACTTGCCTAGCATGCATGAGGCTCAACACCCAGTACCACAAAAACAAACTCTTAAGGACTACTTGGAGTGGGGGCAGAGTTCTTTGTATTGTCAGTCAGCTTTCCATTACTATGGCAAAATATCAAAAGGAGGAAAGTCACATTTTGGCTTGAGGTTTCAGCCTATGATTGCTTGGCCTTGTTGCTCTGGGCCTTCCTGTGACAGCACAAGACGTCGTGGAGGGTCTGTGTCTCTGAGGTGGCCACCTGTTCACCTCATGCTAGCCAGGAAGCAAAAAGGAAAAGGCTGGGATCTCAATACTCCCTCCAAGGGCATGTCCTCCATGACATAACTTCTGCTAGGCTCCATCACCTCCCAGTGGTGCCACAGGATGGTGACCAGGCCTTTAACACATGGGCCTTTGAGGGACACTTACCCAAACCATAGCACTGTTGGAAACAAGGGAAGTGGAGGACACAAAGCCACATGTTAAGTTGACCCATAAATAATGAGTCAAGATCCAAATAGTACTTAGAGTACAACAGGCCCGTGGCTCCAAGGAGTCTCCCACAGTGGAGAAACAGCCTTTCACCACAGGAAAAGCACACCATGGGGCATCTTGGAGCAGCACTTCCTGAATGACCCTTGAACTCAACTTAAAATCTCTAATTTTGGTACAATGACCAATGCTTTATAAACTCAGTAAAATAAAGCCAACAAAGAACTGGGGAAAAGCTTTAAAATGGTCTACAAAGGACTCAAACTCATATTGATAAACAGTTACTAATACAAATGACTTAACCATGTGCCTTCAGCTCAAAGACGAACAGAACTAGAAAAAAAGTCTTGAACTTTATTGACCCAGTTGTAGTGATTGTGAAGCTTGTCGGTTCTGAAGCTCTGAGCAAATGAGCTAAATATATTTAAGACAATGGGAGTCCCAGGTTGGAATTCAAAGTTTCATTATGAACTCATGATTTAAAAAACTAATTATTTACATATACACATATCCCCTCGTATATATACACTCTTATCTGTATAAATATTTCCTAGCACTTGCAGGATGTAGTAGCGCATGCCTATAATCCCCGCACCTCAGTAGGCAGGGGCAGAAGGATCATGAGTTCAAAGCCAGCCTCAGCAACTTAGGCCCTAAGCAACTCAGCAAGACTGTCTTTAAATATTTTTTTAAAGGGACTGGAGATGTGGCTCAGTGGTTCAAGCCCTGGGTTCAGTCCCCAGTACCAAAATAAAATACATATATATAGCTCTGACTGCTAATGACACCCAAGTATCCATGTGAATACTTAGTGCCAATTTTAGCTTCCAGATGACATACTACTAAAGGAAGCCAGGCTCTGGAGAAACTTCTAGTTTGAGGGCTGGCCAACGAAAATGCAAGATGAGCCTGGAACATTATTCTGTGTCAGAAAACAAGGAAATGCTAAAAAGAATTACTAAGACATAAAGTGCCTGGGGGACCAGCTTAAAGGAGCTTCCACTAGCCAAATGAGGAAATTTTGAGCAATGAAATGAGTAATGCAGGGGCTAGGGTTGTAGCTCAGTGATAGAGTACTTGCTGAGCATGTTTGAGTCTCGGCACCACATATAAATAAAGGTCCACCAACAACTAAAAAAATTTTTAAAAATGAGTAATGCTGGGTGTGGTGGTACACACCTGTAATTCCAGTGGCTCGGGAGGCTGAGGCAGGAGGATCCCGAGTTCAAAACCAGCCTCAGCAATAGCGAGGCTCTAAGCAACTCAGTGACAGCCTGTCTCTAAATTAAAACAAAATAGAGCTGGGGATGTGGCTCGGTGGTTAAGTTCCCTTGAGTTCAATTCCCAGTACCCACACCCCCAAAAAATGAGTAATGCATGAAATTTTCAAAGAATCCATGAGTCTAAACTGATAGCAAGGAAAAGAAAAAAGAAAGCTCTTCCTTGCTTAGAGCTGCAACTACCCAACACAGACACATGAGGTTAGAAACTCAGCATTTTACAATGATCACAAAAACTAAGGCAAGAACCACCAATGGATCCTAAAACCACTAGATAGGTGTTGACAGGAGAGAATACCACACAAATTAGTTATTCATTATAAAGGGAAAATTGTAATAACTATGGTGGAAAAAAACCTCTGCAGTCGTATGATTAGAGTCAATTATCAATAACAGGAAAAACTGACACGCTACCACTGCGCCATAACCCCAGCCCTGACACGCACTTCTTTACCTAACAAAGGGCAAGTTTATGCAGCACTCCTCTGAATCTAAACATCAGGACATAATCAGACAAATCCAAATTGAGGGACTTCTACAAACTAGCTGCCAAGGAGGCACCCCTCAAGTGTGTCAATGTCCAATGAAAGTGAAAGAAACCATGGAGGACAATGGGTTTTGTTCCTAGGAAATAATATACTAAAGTTTGAACATAGCATCACGATTCTGAAATTACTCTCAACTGGATTAACAAAAGGAAGGATGTTTATGAAAGACATGAAGCAAATGTAGAACATGTAAATGACTGGAGAATCGAGGTGAAGGGTAGATAATATAAGTCTTACAACATTTCCATAGGTTTGAAGATTTTTACAATGAAGTTTTAAAATGTGAACACATTTATGGAAATAACTGAAATCAGTATGAGATACTACACTGTATTCTCTGTTCTGCTAAACACACAGACCACAATCACAAACAGCTCAACAATGCATGAAGGAATGAAGAGATTGAGTATACTATATTATCCCTATTTTA
>PVHX01011549.1:0-63682 GCA_004024805.1 Geosciurus inauris
CAATAACCTAAAGGTCAACTGGGCCCAGGGTAGCCAGACCTATGAGTCTAAAGGCCACTGACCACCCAGTGACTTCACCCATCCCCATCCAATCCTACTGCTGTTCCCCCTGCGCGCGCTTTCCCTCACCCAATCGTGTACCGCCAAGGCATGTGCTCCCCTGCTTGTGATTGTAACCCATAAAAGTCCCTGCTCCCCTGGACTCGGGGCCGCGCTTCCTAACCCGCTGCGTCGGTGTGGGTTGGCGGACCCTACTCGAGTTTGAATTAAAGACCCTTTTGTGATTACATCGGAATCGGACTCCTGGTGGTCTCTGGTGGTCTCGAGTCTGGGCATTACACTCCCAGTACCATAAAAAACAAATGGAACTGTACAATTGGTAGACCTGGGCCCCTGCCTGGGGATAATCCACTCCCCTAACATCACAGAATTCGCTGGGGGCAGAGCCAAGACGAACTCAGGGTTGGTTCTAGAACCAGCTCTCTTGAACATGGCACCATCACCTGCCGGTTTTCAAACTGGGGCGTTAACCAGAATAACCTAGAGAGCGTATTCAAGCAGACTGCAGCCTCGACACAGAGTTTCTTGTCCAGTGTGTTGACAATTTGCATTTCTTCTCTGGTTGCTGTTTTGCGCTGGGGACTGAACTCAGTACCCTACACAGGCTGTTGTTACTGACCTAGCTGCAGCCCCAAGAATTTGCATTTCTAAAAAGTTTCCAAGAGTTCAGTTTATGAGCCCTAATTAAACCCAGGGCCTCCTGTATGCCAGGCATGTGCTAGACCACTGAGCCACATCCCCAGCCCTATTTTGCATTTTATTTAGAAATAGGGTCTCACTGAGTTGCTTAGTGCCTTGCCGTTGCTGAGGCTGGCTTTGAACTCATGATTCTCCTGTCTCAGCCTCCCAAAGTGCTGGGATTACAGGTGTGCACCACTGAGCCCAGCTTATTTTTAAATTTTGAGACAGGTGTGCACCACTGAGCCCAGCTTATTTTTAAATTGCTAAATTGCTGAGGCTGGCCTTGAACTTGCAACCCTCCCGCCTCAGCCTCCTGAACACCTGGGCTGCTGCCTCTGTCCCTCCACTTAACTAGCCACCATGCCTAGTTTCCAGCACTGTTTTTTCCACTACGGTTACTTAGTTTTGTTTCTTCACAGAGTATCTTGACTACCTGACTGAAAGTCATCTGACCGTGTATTTGAGAGTTTATTTCTGGGCTCTCTTTCCAGTCCCTGCATTCCTTTCTAGGGCTAATATCCCATTGTTATAAATAGGTCATATTTTATTTACAGTAAGCTTAGTATTTTTGCTTGGTATTTAATCAGCTAATGTTGTCACTTTGTGATTCATAGGCTACCAAACCCTTGCCCAGGCTTCACTGTGGCTGTCAAAACATTGTCTTTGCTGAAAATAGAGCTTTTGTTTGCGTAGCTTGTCGATTGCTTGTTTAATTCTCCTGCAGTCTCCATTGTCTTTCTAGGACCCCAGCGGTGCCTACCACAAAGAAAACTCCAGTGCTGAGCTTTCTGCCTCATAAGACTACAGACCTCTTTTTCTGTCTTACTGGGGATTGAATTCAGGGGTGCTAACCACTGTGCAACATCCCCAGTCCTTTCTCTTTTAAGAAGGGGTTCTTGCTGAGGCTGGCCTCCAACTTGCAATCCTCTTGCCTCAGCCTCCCCAGTCCCTGGGATAACAGGAATGCACCACCGCGCCCTACTACTACAAACCTCTAATCAAATCTCAAATTACTCAAATTTTGTAAGCCACCCTATTAATGTTCGAGGCTCATTCCTGTAATCCCAGGAACTCAAGAAGCTGAAGCAGGAGGATCGCAAGTTCAAGGGCAGCCTCAGCAAAAGTTAGCTAGATCGTGTCTCAAATTTTTTTTTTTTTTTTTTTTTTTTTTTGGTACTGAGGATTGAACTCAGGGGCACTGGACCACTGAGCCACATCCCCAGCCCTATTTTGTGTTTTATGTAGAGACAGGGTCTCACTGAGTTGCTTAGTGCCTCGCCGTTGCTGAGGCTGGCTTTGAACTCGCGATTCTCCTGTCTCAGCCTCCCAAAGTGCGGGGATTACATCAAATTTTTTTAATAAAAGGAGTGGAGGAGGGGAGAAAGGGATCTGGGAACATAGCTCAGTGGTAAATTGCCCGTGTTCAATCCCCAGTGCCACAAAACAAAACAAGAAAGTCTCCCTGTAATAATGGTCGTGTGTGTGTGTGTGTGTGTGTGTGTGTGTGTGAGAGAGAGAGAGAGAGAGAGAGAGAGAGAGAGAGAGATTGTGCAGGATCTTGCCATCGGGGACTCTTTTTTCCCCCTTCTCTCTCCTGGAGATGGCCTCTGCACTGCATTCCTTTGATCCTGCTTGTTTTTCTGAGCTGATTTCAGAAAACAGCTGCTCATCATAAAAACTGACCCCCAACTGGAACTTCCTGCCCTCAGGAGAAGAGGTAGTCACATCTCAAGGCCTTCACCTGGGGTTGGGCCCAAACACCAGACTGCAGTACTTGAGCTCTTGGGAAATGCTAGTTTCTGCACAGAGACCCTGACCCGATACTCAAATAAATATTCCCACTTCCCCAAGGACTTGAAAGGGGACTTGAGGCGTTAGCTGGCATCCTTCCTGGTAGGAAACAGAGATGAGCAACAGGAACATGAGCTGAGGGGAATCATTCTGTAAACGGGGCTCACTGTGATGAGCCTCACTTGGTTTCTTTTTTTAAAAAAAAAACAATTTACCTGCAGCCTGCCTGGTGTAAGCGGACAGGTTGTGTTACATTCCTCGGCAAACAACCTGTTATCTGCAGGAGAAATGCTGGCCAGAACTGCTGAGAACACAAGTTACACCAAAGCAGGTGACTTTTGTGACTCTTAGATGTACCCGATCTGAGAACTCAGGGAGATAAGGGTAATTCCCCCTAAAATTTACAAGAAGAGGTTCCAGTTAGAACCCGTCGGGATGGGCCAAAGTGACCTAGAGTCGCCATGACAGTGAGGACTTGACAGTCTGATGCCATCCTGCTATCAGTCCCAAGTCAGGAGGTGGACCTGGGTGGCATTCTCTGGAAACTTCCCTGGGACTCACAGTAAAACTGGAGAGCAGGCCGGGAGTCGGGGCTGGTGGCACACCTGTAATCCCAGCACTTTAGGAGGTTGAGGCAGGAGGATCGCCAGCCTCAGCAACTTGGTGAGACACTGTCTCCAAACTTTAAAAAATAAAATAAAAAGGACTGAGAATGTAGTTCAGTGACTGCGGCACCCCTGGGTTCCAACCCCCAGTGACACACAGACACACAGACACACAGACCTGGAGGGCAGGAGGGACACTATTGATCTCTGAGAGGTTGGATGCAGTCTGTCCCTTGAAAGTGTCCCCTCTTCCCTTTTATTATCCCTACAATACATTTGGGCCTGAGAGGGGTTGGCGGCACACACCTTCAGTCCCAGGTCTGGAAGGCTGAGGCAGGAGTATGGCAAGTTCAAGGCCAGCCTCTGCAACTTAGTGAGCCCCGCCCCCAGCACCCGCCTAAAATAAAAACAAAACAAAACAAAACAAAAAAGCTGGGAGTGTGTAGTGCCCCTGGGTTCAGTCCACCCTACCAAAAGAAACAAACTCGTGCCTGCTACTCTGAACAACGCCTCTGGAATCTTTGTGGCTGATGGCAAGGATCTGGGTGAAGCGGGTGGGCTCCGCGGCTGCCTCAGCTTCTCGGTGGCTCTCTGTCCTGCAGCCTTCCAGGCTGCTGGCGACCTCCGCAAAGCCTTTCTTTCTCCCCCAACACCCGCCTCTGTGGCACTGATTTTTTCCCGGGAGGGGCTTCTGGACATTAATACAGGGATGCTTTCTAAGTTTCAAGGCAGATGATGACTTTTGGTCTTTTTTTCAGTTGTCCTACAATGTTTGTTTAGAGAAAAAAAAATTTTATTTTGAGACACGATCCCGTTAACTTGCTGAGGCTGGCCTTGAATTTGCAATCCTCCTGCCTGGGCCTCCTGAGTATGGGAGTACAAGGCGCAGCTAACATTTGGGTGCCTACTTCAAGTGTTTGCTTTGTCCCACGCATCACCTCATAATCTTAGGTACTCCTCGCCGCAACCCTATTATTGGGAGGGTCCTGTTATCGCCTCCATTGTACAGAGACGGCAATTGAGGCTCAGAGGCTTAAGTAACTTGCCAAGGTTGCGACACTGGTCAAGCGGAGGGGCAGGAGTCTGCAAAGTGAGCAGGGCAGGTGTTCTCCATTTTGTTCAAGATCGGAGCAAAGTCACGATGCCCCAGGGTCCTGGCGACAGCGGGCCTGGGGACCGTGTCCAGCGCTGCTGTGTTCGCTTCCGCTACAGGTGGAGGCCCGGACCCGCCCTCGCACACCACGCACGTCGCAGGGCTGGAAAGACTGAGCTCACGCGCGGGGAGTCCGGCGCTCCCACCTGCGCGGGGACCTGAGGCCCCGCCCCGTCTCCATGGAGACGGCGGCCCCGCCCCCGGCTCCGTGGCCGCCACTCGGGCCTCCGGGTTCCTCTTCTGGGCGCCCTCCCTCCGCGTCGCCCCCGGGGCCGCAAACCACTTCCTGCAGCCGCGCTCGCAGGGTCGCGGGCGTCCGCGGCCCCGGCACCCGCGCGCGCTGCCGATTGGGCGGCCGGGTCGCGGCCCCGCGGACAGCGGCGGTGCCTGGAGGAAGTGGAGGCTGCGGAAACTCGCAGCCGGCGGTGGCCTCGGGGTCTCGCGGCCATGGAGGAGCCCCCTGTGCGGGAGGAGGAGGAGGAGGACGGCGACGAGGCCGGGCCCGAGGGCGCCCTGGGCAAGAGCCCCTCGCAGCTGACCACCGAGGACGTGTACGACATATCCTACGTGGTGGGCCGCGAGCTGATGGCCTTGGGCAGCGACCCGCGGGTGACCCAGCTGCAGTTCAAGATCGTCCGCGTGCTGGAGATGCTGGAGGCGCTGGTGGAGCAGGGCAGCCTGGCTGCGGAGGAGCTGAGGATGGAGAGGGACAACCTGCGGCTGGAGGTGGAGGGGCTGCGGCGAGGGGGCCCGGCGGCCCGTGGGGAGGTGAGTGACCTCTGTGGGACGGGCTTGCTCAAAACGGTTCACTTCCAATTTTCCAATGACAATGGCGTTTATTGAGCACTTACTTGGTGCCAGGCTCCGGGTCCATAGGACAACAAAGGACTATACGTGGGAAGATTCTGCGCAGCTCTAGCAGTGATTGTGTCAAAATGGAAAGGACTCTATTGCAACAGAATAGATTGTTTACTTTGGGATATGTTCCTGGAGTGGAATACTACCCAGCAATGAAAAAGCACTGAGTACTGATCCAACAGTTCAGATGAAACTCCCAGATGTCACATTGAGAAAAAGATACTAGGTACAAAAAAGAACCTGCTGTAGATTTGTATAAAATCCAAGAACAGGCATAAGAACCTTTAGTTATAGGAGGCAGAATGGGGGAGGATGGGCAGAAAGGAAACTGCTAACTATACATTTCCTGTCTTAATCGGGGTATGGTTATATAGGTGTATACATATGGTAAAAGTCACCAATCAAAAGTCAAGAGTAGTGAATTTTACTGTTATATTATATATATGTGTATATATATTTGGTACTGGAGATTGAACTCAGGGGCACTCGACCACTGAGCCACAACACCAGCCCTGTTTTGTGTTTTATGTAGAGACAGGGTCTCACTGAGTTGCTTAGCGCCTCGCCATTGCTGAGGCTGGCTTTGAACTCGCAATTCTCCTGCCTCAGCCTCCCTAAGTGCTGGGATTACAGGTGTGCGCCACTGTGCCTGGCTTACTGTTATATTTTTTTAAATACTTTTTTAGTTGTAGATGAACACAATACCTTTATTTATTTTATGTGGTGCTGAGGATCGAACCCAGTGCCTCACACATGCGAGGCAAGCTCTCTACCACTGAGCCACAATCCCAGACCCTTTACTGTTACACTTTAGTTTTACAAAATGCCATTTTTATGTTACTATTGTTTTTTGTTTTCTTCCCCCCCCCCCCATGCTGGGTATGGAACTCAGGTCCCAGAGCATGCTGGGTAAAGTCCAGGAATCCACTGCCCAGCCCTGGATCTCCAGTACTGATGAAACGAAAATCTCAAGAAACAATTTACTCAAACTTGCCCTTACTCTACATGCTGCACAGGCATCTTTCTTTCCTGTTCTTTTTTCTTTTCATTTCTTTTCTTCTGTACCAGGAATTGAACTCAGGGGTACTTGACCACTGAGCCACATCTCCAGCCCTTTTTATATTTTATTCTGAGACAGGGTCTCACTAAGTTGCTTAGGGCTTTGCTAAATAGCTGAGACTGGTTTTGAACTTGCCATCCTCCTGCCTCAGCCTCCCTAACCTCTGGGATTACAGGCATGTGCCAACATGCCTCGCCTGCTATTCTACTTTTATACTTAAAAATTCCTTCTCAGTGCTGAGGATTGAATCGGGCTTCACCCTGCCAAGGCCGTGCTCTACCACTGAGCTGCAGCGGCAGCCCCAGCCCCTCCCTGTGTTCTTTTATTGCACTTCTTCCTAAGTCACCGTGACTATGGAATTGTAGCTGAGGTTCTACTTTAGCATTTGTCATGTGCAATGGCTCAGGGTCATGAGCAGTCTTCTGGCTGTGGAGAGTCAAGAGAAGTTCAGTGACTTGCCCTGAAACTCCATTCGCTGCTACTGACAATTGATCTCCAGACATGGGATATGAAGGAAGTCCCTTCTTGGCCAGGAACTTGTGGTCTGCAGGGGCCTGAGTGACTTCTCATGTGGGGCAAAGTGCACAGTGTCATCAGGCAGCGGATGAGAGGGCACCTTTTTTTTACAATTCACAGTCTTTATTTTTTCTTTCTTTTTTTAATACTGGGGATTGGATCCAAGGGTTCTTAACCACTAAGCGACATCCCCAGCCCATTTTATTTTATTTAATATTTTTTTAGTTGTAGATGGACACAATGTCTTTATTTTATTGCTTTGTATGTGGTGCTGAGGATCGAACCCAGGGCCTCACGCATGCGAGGCAAGCGCTCTACCGCTGAGCCACAGTCCCAGCCCCCATTTCATTTTTTGAGACAGGGCCTCACTAAATTGATGGGGATGGCCTGGAACTTGAGATCATCCTGCCTCAGTCTCTGGAGGCCCTGGGATTATAGGTGTGAGCCACCGGGCCAGACTCCAAATCACAGTGTTCAGAATGGGGATAGGCTGAGTTCAATCCCCAGTACTGGAAAGAAAAAGAAAAAAAGAAAGAAAAAAGAAAAAGAAAGGGGTAGGGAGCCAACTACTCAGGAATACTGAGGCAGGAGGATTTCAAACTGGAGACCAGCCTGGGCAGTTGAGCCAGACCCTGTCTCAATAAAAAAATAAACAGAGCTGGGGATGTAGCTCAGTGGTAAAGCATCCATATGGATGTTAAATCCAAGTACAAAAAAAAAAAAGAGTGGGGGGCTGGGGACATGGTTCAGTTGTAGAGCACTCGCCTAGCACATGGTAGGAGGCCCTAGGGTCCATCCCTAGCACCACAGTAACTAACTAAATAACTAACTAAATAACTAAATTCAAAAGTTGCTTGCCTTGAAAAGCCTCTCTTCCTCACCCATTCAGTTCCCTTCCTGGAGACAAATGATCAATTTCTTGGGTATCCAAAGATGCTTTTTTTTTTTTTTTTGTATTGGGAATTGAACTCAGGGAGGTTTTACCTTTTTTGTGGTACCAGGGATTGAACTCAGGGGCACTCGACCACTGAGCCACATCCCCAGCCCTATTTTGTGTTTTATGTAGAGACAGGGTCTCACTGAGTTGCTTAGCGCCTCGCCGTTGCTGAGGCTGGCTTTGAACTCAGGATCCTCCTGTCTCAGCCTCCCTAAGTGCTGGGATTACAGACGTGCCTCACCGCGCCTGGGTGTTTTACCATTTAACTGAACTATATCTCCAGCCCTTTTTATGTTTGAGATGAGATCTCACTAGATGACCAAGGTTGGCCTTGAACCTGTGATCCTTCTTCTTCAACCTTCCAAGTCATTGGGATTCCAGGCCTGTGACACTGCCACAAGCCTTCCAGAGACTTATGCAAACAAAAGGAAATATGACTGTATTTTCCTTTTTAAAAAAAAAACAGAGCCAGGTGCGGTGGCTCAAGCCTGTAATCCCAGCACTTAGGGAGGCTGAGACAGGAGGATCGTGAGTTCAAAGCCACCCTCAGCAATGGCAAGGCGCTAAGCAACTCAGTGAGACCCTGTCTGTGCATAAAACACAAAACAGGGCTGAGGATGGGCTCAGTGGTCGAGTGCCCCTGAGTTCAATCCCCAGTACCAAAAAAAAAAAAAAAAAGAACCATAAATGTTATTGTGATCTATACATTGTTCTGCCTCTTGCTTATTTTCACTTAACACAGCTTGAAAGTTGTACCAACTCAGAATAGAAAGAGCTCCTTTGTTTTTTTAGTGGCTTTTGAAAAATTCCATTGCCCAGCGTTATCCTTTGTTCCCTCTGAGAGTCCTGGACTCGGTGTTCATGGAGTCATCAAGAGGACTGTGGTGTACTTCAGAAAGAACATGAACTTGCCCAGGAACAAAATTATTTTCATTTTCACCAACCTCCAGAGAAAATGTGTATCATCTTCCTCAATCAGAAGTGTTACCCCAGTAAATGAGCTATACTGAGAAACATCACCAGTAGAAATCACATGTATTTTCATATCACATTATAGTACGTATCCTAAATTTTTTTGCTCAATATTTTCTTAAACCTATGACTATATCATGCTATTTAGTAAAGAAGCAGCTTTATCAATCATAAATTTGCCTTACTCTCTATATATGTAATACATTTTTGGGGGGGTACCAGGGATTGAACTCAGGGGCACTCGACCACTGAGCCACATCCCCAGCCCTATTTTGTGTTTTATGTAGAGACAGGGTCTCACTGAGTTGCTTAGCGCCTCGCCGTTGCTGAGGCTGGCTTTGAACTCACGATCCTCCTGTCTCAGCCTCCCTAAGTGCTGGGATTATAGGCGTGCGCCACTGTGCCCAGCTTATACATCTTTTTAGTTGGGGGAGTTAAACTTACCAGGGGTGCTTAACCACTGAGCCACAGCCCAGCTCTTTTTATTTTTGATTTTGAGACAAGAGTCTCTCTAAGTTGCTTAGAGCCTTGCTAAGTTGCTCAGGCTGGTCTTGAATTTGAATCCTCCTGCCTCAGCTTCTCAAGCTGCTAGGATTACAGGCACACACTACTGCACCCACCTTACCTGGCAATATTTTGATAGCTCTATGTCATTTTAGTTGATGTCCTTACGACATCCTCTTCCCTGCTACTGGGGATCGAACCCAGGGCGCTCTAGCACTGAACCACACGCTCAGCACTTTTTATTTTGTTTTGAGATGGGGAATTGCTGAAGTGCCCAGATGGGCCTCAAAATTGTGTCCTTCTCATTCAGATTATAGGAGTGAGCCACCCCACCCGGTTTACCAGCCATTCTGCCATTTTTATCGATTTTAAAAGACATTGTGGGGCTGGGGTTGTGGCTCAGTGGTAGAGCGCTTGCCTAGCATGCGTGAGGCACTGGGTTCGACCCTCAGCACCACATATAAATAATAAATGAATAAAATAAAGATCCATAAACAACTGAAAAAAAAAAAGACATTGTTCTGGAGGATCACACATAGGGTCCACATGGTCTTTATCAAATTGCAAAATGGATCATGGCACCAAAAGCGTTCATTTCTGTTTTAACCAGTCTCCTATCAAGAGGCATTTCTGCCAGGTGCAGTGGTTCATGCCTATAATTCCAGCTCCTTGGGAGGCTGAGTCAGGAGGATTGCATGTTCAAGACTAGCCTAGGCACTTTTGTGAGACCCTGTCTCAAATGGAAAAAGGGCTGGGGATGTAGCTCACTGCTACAGCAAGTGGCTATCATGTCTGAGGCCCTGGGTTCAATCTCCAGCACTGTAATAAAAATAAAATTTTTTTCTTTTGTGGCACTGGGGATTGAACACAGAGCCTCAGATATGTACGGTGAGCACTCTATCGCTGAGCTACATCCCCAGCCCTTTTTTATTTTATTTTTTAATTTTGAGACAGTGTCTCACTAAGTGGCTGAAGGTCTCCCTAAGTTTGCTGAAGTGGGCCTCAAATTTGCAGTCCTCCTGCCTCAGCCTCCCAAGTCTCTGGGACTACAGGCATGAGCCACCCCACCCCACACCCAGGTTGGTCTTAAACTCCTGGGCTCAAATAATCCTCTGGCCTCAGCCTCTGGAGCAGCCGAAACTACAAGTACATGCTGCTCACCTGCACTTATTTTAACTTTAGTCTGAAAATATTTTAAACCTAAGGAAGAGTTTTCAGTGAAGTATAATAAACACCTGTATACCTTTGGTCTCGATTCAGGTGTAATCTTCAGATGTGCATATGTGTGTATAATTTTGTTTCATTTCATTTTTTGCTCAACCATTTGTGTGTTAGTTGTAGGAATTATGATCCTTTATTCATAAATACTTTGTGTATCTCCTAAGACATACTGTTACTTGACAATGTAAACGATCACATGCAGAGAAAAAAGGTGCTTATTTTAAAAATCAGCAATATAATGTTCTTTTTTTAAAAAAAATTTTTTTGAAGTTGTAGATGGACAGCATGCTTTCATTTTATTGTTTATTTTTATGTGGTGCTGAAGATCAACGCCAGTGCCTCACACATGCCCGGCAAGCGCTCTACCACTGAGCCACAACCCCAGCCCCAATATAATGTTCTTGATAGCATGAGGCTATCCAGGGGGTGGGGAGGTGTGACTCTGGTTTGCCGGGCGTGTGTCAGACTTGAGTCCAACCCCCAGCACTGCAAGAAAGAGAAAAAGAACGATCTGTCCCAGGGTCCCAGGAGCCCTAGCTCTGGAGGAGCTCCTCAGCTTTTCCTTATCTTTCGTGACCTTGCCATTTCTGAAGATGGTGCACTGGTTGGTTTGCAGAATGTCCTTCCATTTGTGCTTGTTCTAATGTTTCCTCTGATGAGACTGCAGTTGGGTGCATTTGGCAGGAAAGCTACTGAAGTGTCACTCTCGGGCGTGTCCCCCTGGGAGGCATGGGCTGTCAGATGTCACCACTGGTGACATGAACTCAGATCACTTGGTTAAGGGGGTACCTGCGAGATTTCTGCACTGTCTAATTCATAAGTTGCCAGGCGAAGATGCCCTGAAGCTGTGCTGATCATCCTGTTTCCCCAAAGGTTTTAGGGCCATTCCCTGGCCTTGCCCGAACCAGCAATTATCAAGAGGGTCACGGGAAGAGGAGTCGGCTCTTCTACACTTATTCCCTGGCATTTGGCTTTCAAGTAGATTTCCCTTCTCCCCATTAACTACTTCACTAATAAGTTAATTTTAATTTTTTTATTGTTATATTTTTTCGTTTTTTAGTACTAACGATGAAACCCACAGGTGCTTTACCACTGAGCTACCTCCCCAGCCCTTTTGATTTTACTTTGAGACAGGGTCTTGCTAAGTTGCAGAGGCTGACCTTAAACGTGCTATCCTCCTGCCTCAGCCTCCTAAGTAGCTGGAATTATAGGAATGCGCCACCCCCTATGCCTGGCTTATTTTTGTATTTTATTTGTTTATTTATTTGGTGCTGAGGATTGAACCCAAGGCCTTATCTGTGCTAAACACCCACATTATGGCTGAGCTATACTCCCAGCCCCAATTTTTGCATTTTAAATATAAACTTCTGTTAAGACAGAGTCTCTGTAAGTTGCTGAGGCTGGCCTTGAACTTGTGATCCTCCTGAGAGAGGGGATTCCAAGTGTGCACTACCATGCCTGGCCAAACTGGATCACTCTGATCCATCCCCATCCTTTACATAAGGAAACGTTCCTGGTTCGGTTTGTACTTTTTCTGCTCCAGTTCTGGGATCAGCCCTTCCAGGAATCCTGGATCTTTCTTGGAGAACAGGACTTAGAACTTTCGCTTCTTTCCTATTTACCAACAGGTGCCATCTCAGCTCCCAGGGCTCCTGGGAGCCGCAGGACAGAACCTGCCTTTCCAGGTGGAGCATCCATAGCCAAGAGGGAGACCATTCATTAAAGTGGTGTCTTCTCTTACAGGTGAACCTGGGCCCAGACAAAATGGTGGTTGACTTGACGGATCCCAACCGGCCACGCTTCACCCTGCAGGAGCTGAGGGACGTGCTGCAGGAGCGCAACAAGCTCAAGTCCCAGCTGCTGGTGGTGCAGGAAGAGCTGCAGTGCTACAAGAGGTGGGCTCACCGCTGTGCTGCCCCGCCCAGCCTGACCCTCCTGGGCTTCCTGGCTGGCCACAGAATTGTTCCATGTTCATTCAGCCCATTCACTGAAGACCTACTATGTGCGAGGCACTGTTCTGGGCACTGGGATTCCAGCAGAGAACAAACTGGGCAAGGAGAAAGTGAAAGTCCTTGCTAGTCTAGTGGGGATGACAGGCCATCAGGAAGGATGCCCAGGGCTGGGGGTGGGGCTCAGGGATGGAGCCCTTGTCTGTCATGCTTTGGGGCCTGGAATGATCCCTGGGTAGGAAGGAAAGAAGGAAGGAAGGAAGGGAAGGAGGGAAGGAGTGAGGGGAGGGGGAAGGAAGACAAAACAAGTTATCTTTCTTGTTGGGTAGTCAGGGAGACCACTCTCAGGTGAATGACCAGAGGCAGCCATGTAAATCTCAGGCAGGGTAAATAGGAGCAGGAAGTGCAAAGTCCCTGAGGTGCGAACCAGCTTGGCCATTTAACGGGACCAAGCTGGCAGAACCCATCATGCTCCGCAGAGGATGGTGGGAAGGAGGCCGGGAGCTCATCAGCCCCAGGAGGGGAGCTTTAATTTTGTCAGTATAATGAGAAAGTTTTGATCAAAGGAAAGACAAGGTCTGATTTACTATTTTTAAAAGATCAATGTGATGATTTTGACAACTGAGCCACTTGGTTACGTAAGAGAATTTCCACATTCTTTGGAGACACACCCTGTAGTGAGGAGTAAAGGGATAAGATATCTCCAGTTCCACTTGGGATGGTTCAGAAAGATGAGGGACTGATAGAAATCTGGGTGCAGCGTCCATGCTAAGTCCTGTCCTCATGGTGTAATTTTTCTGCAAGTTTGAAACTATGTAAAAATTGAAGTTCAGAAGAACATGGCAGCAGTCCTGTGGGGAGCTGGCCACAGGACAAGTGGGGGAAGGCGTGAGGAGGGGCTGCCACGTAGGTCTGAGCATCAGGGCTCCTGCCACAGTGAGCGCAGGCTCAGAGCGGTTGGCTGAAGTCCTACAGCCAGTGATGGTCCTAGAGGGATGTGACCTCAGATGCTCTGACACCAGAGCCTGTGCGTGCCACCTTTAGACCCAGAAAGATTGGAATTCGGGACACGTCCTGATCCAAAATAAAAAAATAAAAAGCTGGGTGTACTGGTGCAGGTCTACGATCCCAGCTGTCATGGAGGCTGAGGCAGGAGGATCACAGGTGTAAGGCCAGCCTGGGCAACTTAGTGGGACTGTCTTGAAATAAAATAAAAAGGGCTGGGGATGAAGCTCGGTTGTAGAGCACCCTTGGGTGCTGTCCTCAGTACAACACCCACACGCATAGCCCTCGTGATATTATTTATTGTGTTTCTGTGTGTGCTTGGGATTGAGTGCAGCACTTTGCACATGAAAACTACAGGCTTTACCACTGACCTGCACCTCATTTTAAAGATGTTTTTATCATCTTTAAAAAAAACAGGAAGCATGATGGCACATGCCTGTAATCCCAGCAGGTTGGGAGGCTGAAGCAGGAGGATCGCAAATCCAAAGCCAGCCTCAGCAATTTAGTGAGGCCCTAAGCAGCTCAGGGCGACCCAGTTTCTAAATAAAATACACAATAGGGCTGGGGATGTGGCTCAGTGGTCAAGTGTCCCTGAGTTCAATCCCCAAAAATTAAAAAAAACCAGGAAGGCGGGCATGGTGGTGCACACCTGTAATACCTGTGATTCAAGAAACTAGGGAAGGAAGATCATAAGTTCGAGGCCAGCCTCAGCAACTTTGTGAGACCTTGTCTCAAAATTTAAAATTAGCCAGTGTGGTAGCACATGCCTGTAATCTCAGCGGCTCTGGAGGCTGGGACAGGAAGATCGAAAGTTCAAAGCCAGCCTCAGCAACTTAGTGAAGCCTAAGGAACTCAGTGAGACCCTGTCTGTAAATAAAAAAAATTAAAAAATGGCTGGGAGTGTAGCTCAGTGGTAAAGTACCCCTGTGTTCAATCCCCAGTATCAAAATAAAGAAATAATAAAACAGCAGCAAAAGGGCTGGGGTGTAGTTCAGAGGTAGAGCACTTGCCTCACATGCACAAGGACCTGAGCTTGATTCCTCCCCGCCCCACAGGAAAAAGAGCAGCAATAAAGTTGTATTCTAAGAAGCTCAAGCCAAGCGGGGCGTGGTGGCTCACGCTTGTAATCCCAGCACTTTGGGAGGCTGAGACAGGAGAATTGTGAGTTCAAAGCCAGCCTCAGCAACGGCGAGGCGCTAAGCAACTCAGTGAGACCCTGTCTCTACATAAAACACAAAATAGGGCTGGGGATGTGGCTCAGTGGTCGAGGGCCCCTGAGTTCAATCCCCGGTACCAAAAAAAAAAAGAAGCTCAAGCCAGGGCTGGGGTTGTGGCTCAGTGGTAGAGCGCTCGCCTTGCATGTGTGAGGCACTGGGATCAATCCTCAGCACCACATAAAAATAAAGATATTGTGTCCATCTACAACTAAAAAAATCTTTAAAAAAAATAAAAAGAAGAAGAAGAAGCTAAAGCCAAAGGAAATGAGTTCTACCAACAGGAACTTATTGTGTTCTTCTGCAGAGGAAGGAACCTTGTTAATGGAAAGAGCTACCTTTTTTTTTCTTTTTGTTGGCACTGGGGATTGAACTCAGGGGCACTTAAACCACTGAGCCACATCCCCAGCCCTATTATTTTTTATTTTGAGATGGGGTCTCACTGAATTGCTGAGGGCCTTGCTAAGTTGCTGAAGCTAGCTTTGAACTCAAGATTCTCCCACCTCAGCCTCCTGAGCCACTGGATTACAGGCATGCACCATCATTTCTGGCTTTTACTTTTATTTTGAGACAGGGTCTGGCTAAATTGCTGAGGCTGACCTCTAACTTGCCATCCTCCTACCTCAGCCTCCAGAGTTGCTGGAATTATAGGTATGCACCACCACACCCGGTGGAAAGAGCTGCCTTCATCTCATTTAATGAAACAGTTCAGACACAGGTAGTTAAAAGGAGAAGCTGCTAAGCTGACAGTGCTGGGAGCAGCTTGTTAGTGAACAAAGCGACATCCTTTATTTCCAGTTTTGAATTCCCAGAGAACAAGAAACGTGCACTCTCCATCTGGCACAGGCCAATACAAGCAGGATGCTGCTTAGTCACTGGATATAAATTCCAGGGAAAACAGCATGCCAACTGAGATGTTCTCTTAGCAACTGCATCAATTTGCAGGTCCACACTCACACTGATAGTGTAATGACAATAATTTGTGATTAACGAGAGATAGGATAGGTTGTTTCCAAAGATGGCCACACTGGTATTTCCCATCCTGCACGCCTTCCTCTCAGGAGGAAGTGGAGTCTACCCAGGTGTGGTGGTGCACACCTCTAATCCCAACAACGCAGGAGCAGGAGGCTGAGGCAGGAGGATTGAAACCCTCAGCAACTTAGTGAGATCGTGTCTCAAAATAAAATTTTATTTTTTATTTTTTTGGTACTGGGGATTGAACTCAGGGGCACTCGACCCCTGAGCCACATCCCCAGCCCTATTTTGTGTTTTATGTAGAGACAGGGTCTCACTGAGTTGCTTAGCGCCTCGCCATTGCTGAGGCTGGCTTTGAACTCGCGATCCTCCTGTCTCAGCCTCCCTAAGTGCTAGGATTACAGGCATGCGCCACTGTGTCCGGCTTCAAAATAAAATTTTAAAAAGGGCTGGGGATGTGGCTCAGTGGGAGAGCATTAGGAGACACTGGGTTCAATCCCTATCCCATGTACACACAGAAGTGGAGGCTGTACTCCCTCTCCTTGAAACTGGGTTGGCCCTGTGGCTTGCTTTGACCAGTGGCAGGGCAGAGGGGATGCTGTCCGGCACCTTGTGTTGGGGCTTCTCTTTTTGCCTGCTCGGGGAGCCGTCTTCAGACCACCATGTGGTGAGGATGGCCAGGATAGTCACAGGGAAAGGAGAACCCAGGTTGCCCACTGACACCCAGCTGTGCCTGGCCCCAGCTGATCCACCACCTGGACAAAGCCACGTGACATCGCCAGACTAGATTAGCAGAGAACCGCCACGCCAACCACGTCAACCATGCCAACAAGCAGAGGTAGAGCCAGGGAGGCTGTAAATCATTATTTTATGTTAGTGCATTTGATTCATGTCACCATAGATAAAAGAGAAAGGGTTTTTTCTTTTTTCTTTAAGTACTGGGAATAGAATCCACAGGCACTCTACTCCCGAGTGTCCCCAGTCCTTTTAATTTTGTGACAGGTTCTTACTAAGTTGCCCTGAATGGCCTCAAATTTGGGAGGGATCCTCTTGCCTCGGCCTCCCCAAGTAGCTGGGGTTACAGGCATGTGCCACCTCATCTATCTGAAAAAGGGAACTTTAAATCAGGCGCAGTGGCACATGCCTGTAATCCCAGCACTTAGGGAGGCTGAGACAGGAGAATCGTGAGTTCAAAGCCAGCCTCAGCAATGGTGAGGCACTAAGCAACTCAGTGAGACCCTGTCTCTACATAAAACACAAAACAGGGCTGGGGGTGTGGCTCAGGGGTCCAGGGCCCCTGAGTTCAATCCCTGGTACCCCCCCCAAAAAAGACAAGGGAATTTTAATAAATTAATTTATTTTTATTTATTTGCTTTTGGCACTAGGGATTGAACCCAGGGCCTTGTGCATGCTAAGCACACGCTCATTCACTGAATTGCACCCCCAGCCCAAAAGGAAGTTTTTAGATGATGCCTACTATCAAATAATACTATTATAATAATAAATAAAATAAAAATGATAATAACATTAAACAATAAGAGCCCACCCTTTTCAAAACCCTTGAAGTAGGGAGGGTGAATCCTGCCCTGTGACTCACTGAAAGAGACGTCTCAGTCATTTCCTGCTACTATAACAAAACACCACTAACTGCTGGGCTTCCACCACAGAAATTTCTTTTTTTTTTTTTTTTTTTGGTACCAGGGACTGAACTCAGGCACATGATCACTGAGCCACATCCCCAGCCCTATTTTGTGTTTTATGTAGAGACAGGGTCTCACTGAGTTGCTTAGCGCCTCGCCATTGCTGAGGCTGGCTTTGAACTCACGATTCTCCTGTCTCAGCCTCCCTAAGTGCTGGGATTACAGGCTTGAGCCACTGCACCCGGCTCAGAAATTTTCTTTCCTCACAGTCCTGGAGGGTACAAGTACGGGGTCACGATGCCAGCCTGGTCAGTTCTTGGTAAGGCCTGAACAGGTAGACAGCTGTCTTCACAGGGGTCCTCACATGGCTGCGAGACAGAGCAAGGCTCTCCGGTGTCTCTCATAAAAGAGACTCATCCAGCCAGGCATGACGCGTACACCTATAATCCCAGCTACACAGGAGACTGAGGCAGGAGGATGGCAAGTTTGAGGACAGCCTCAGCAACTTAGCAAAACCCTGTCTCAGAATAAAAAAGTTACAGCGCTGGGGATGTAGCTCAGTCTGTAACACCCTTTGGTTTGGTTTTCAGTACCCCCTACCCAAAATAAAGACATTAATCCATCATGTGGGCCCCACCCTTGGGACCTCATTTACACCTAATTATCTCCCAAAGGCCTCATTGTCTGTTACCTTCATGAAGGCCTAGAGCTTCCAGATACGACGTTTTCAGGGACACAGTTCAGTCTGTGACAGGGAACTGAGGCATGATTTAGCATCAGAACGCCCAGGTGGACGCGATGCCTCGTGCCATTCACACTGACCTGTGTCATCTTGAGCGGGCTTCTTTAGGTCACCACTGACAGGAACCCAGTTTCAACTACATCAGGACAAAAGGGAATTTTTCTGGATCATATAATTAAGAGAGGTCTTGGAATTTCTCTCAGAAATTAAAATTAGAACTAAGTCCTCAGGTTGGAGCCGGGGACTGTTGCTTCTTTCTCGTCTTTGCTTGTCTGGCGTTGCAGGCGGGTGGCTATGAATGGCAGGAAACGTGGCTTCTGGCAAATCCCAGTCGGACAAGTGAGGGAGAATGGGCCCACTCCTGTGCTTGATGTCCAGGGACATGCTGTAGGTTAGGCCTGTCCTGACCTCAGTGTCCTATTGATTAATCAGTTTCAGTCTAGCTTTTATCACCATCTGATTTATTATGTGTACATTTTTTTTCTGGTACTGGGGATTGAACTCAGGGGCACTTGACCACTGAGCCACACCCCCAGCCCTATTTTGTGTTTTATGTAGAGACAGGGTCTCACTGAGTTGCTCAGGGCCTCGCCATTGCTGAGTCTGGCTTTGAACTCGTGATTCTCCTGTCTCAGCCTCCCTAAGTGCTGAGATTACAGGCTCGTGCCACCGCGCCCGGCTACATTTTTTTTATTTTTATTTTTTGGTGGGGTTGTACCAGAGATTGAGCCTAGGGGTGCTTAACCACTGAGCTATATCCCAGCCCTTTTTAAATTTTTTTAATTTAGAGACAGTGTCTCACTATGTCACTTAGGGCCCCTCTAAGTTGCAGAGGCTGTCCTTGAACTTGCAATCCTTCTGCCTCAGCTGTTTTTTGTTGTTGTTGTTGTTGTTGTTGTTGTTGTTTGTGGTGCTGGGGATTGACCAAGGGTCTCAGTGCTAGGCAAGTGCAGTACCATTGAGCTATACATTCTCGGCCCTATTGTATATTTTTAGTTTACATATTTCTTCATTTATTGACTGTTTCTTTCTTCCTTCCCCACTGAAATATAAATGGCATGAGAGTTGATATTTTGTCTGTTTTGTTTGGATTGTACTATTCTCTGTGCTATCTGTAGGGGCTTGGTTCCAGGACCCCTGTGTATACCAAAATCTGCAGATACTCAGGTCCCTTAAATGGTTTAGTATTTGCTTCTGCCCCCTCACATCCTCCTGTCTACTTTACATCATCTCTACATGACTGACAATACCTGACACAATGTAAGTGCTAGGTAAGAGTTGTGTTTTTTTTAATATATATTTTTTAGTTGTGGATGAGCCTTTATGTTTATTTATTTATATGTTGTGGTGAGAATCGAGGCACTGGGTTCAATTCATAGCACCACATATAAATAAATAAATAAATAAATATCAATTTAAAAAAAGTGCAGAAGCTTGAAATACTAGCCAATGCCATTAGACAAGAGAAAGAAATAAAACAACACTGGAAAGGTAGAGGGAATATTTTCAGAATTTCAATCAAAATCTCTCTGATTCAAGTACTTTCAACCCTAATATTACTAACATAGTAATAATTATTAAGACCTTGCACTTTCACAGCTGCACAGATAGGAGATCTGCAATAAAACAACCCATTTATTTGTCCCCCTTTCCCCAGTGGCCTGATTGCACCAAGAGAAGGCCCAGGGGGAAGAAGAGGAAAAGACACTGTGGTTACCAGAGCTTGCAGTGCCAACAGTGACAAGGAGGAGAAGACAATCATGAAGAAGCTGTAAGTCACCTTGCTGTCCGTGGTATGACTAAATGATGGCTGAGGGAAGTAGTAGGGGCAAGGGAAGGTTGGTCAGCTGCCAGGGCTGGGAGTTCCTCTTACTGCTAGTGGTGCTGCAGCTGACAGGAAAGCTCAGTGTTAGAGCATCATAGTTATGGTGTCTGCCAGACCACAGTCTGGGCACTGGCCAGGCTTCCATCAGTACTGAGTAGCTGGAGGGAAGACTCGGCATGTGAATCAGAATCTCTGTCTCTTCTACTTCTACTTCTACCATGATATTATTGATATAGTTATAATTATTTACAGATTCACTTTCCATGGTTTCAATTAACTGCTGTAAACCACAGTCCAAAAAATATTAAATGGAAAATTCCAGAAATAAACAATTCATGAGATTGATTTATTTTCACAGTGCTAGGGATTAAATCCAGAGCCTCTAGCATGCTAGGCAAGTGCTCTACCACTGAGATGCACCCCCAGAGGCAATTCTTTTTTTTTTTTTTTGGAGGGACTGGTTCTTTATTTCAAAAAGACACTTGTGAATATTCAGTATCAAAACAGTTGCACTATTGGTTTCTCTTTCTCCCAGTTGGCCCCAAAGAGACCACAACAAAGGAGAGTACATTTTAAGCCAATAAGCTGCAGGATGTACACCTAATAGACTTCACAGAAACCTCACCTAAAAGTGGGAGATGGGTTGGGAAAGAAACTGAAAGATCAGCACACCGCCAGCCCACACTGTAGGACTCTCATAGCCAGATGGGGTGGCCAGGTCTCCTAACCCCAAAGATGTAAAGTTTCAAAATAATATAAAATTTAAAAAGTTTTGTACATAACCTAGTCAGGACTCTCCAGCACTGATTGATACAAAGCACAAGGAGCTGGCACTTTTAGATACAGCCGCTTCAGACCCAGAAAAGGCAAAAACATAATTTTCTTTTTTTCCAAGGAGGCAGGAGAGCAATTAAGAGGTCACCTTAGCCGGGCGCGGTGGCTCACACTTGTAATCCCAGCAATTAGGGAGGCTGAGACAGGAGGATCGCGAGTTCAAAGCCAGCCTCAGCAATGGCGAGGCACTAAGCAACTCAGTGAGACCCTGTCTCTACATAAAACACAAAATAGGGCTGGGGATGTGGCTCAGTGGTCGAGTGCCCCTGAGTTCAGTCCCTGGTGCCAAAAAAAAAAAAAAATAAGAGGTCACCTTAAGGGGCTGGGGTTGTGGCTCAGTGGTAGAGGGCTTGCCTTGCATGCGTGAGGCACTGGGTTCAATCCTCAGCACCACATAAAAATAAATAAAAGAAAGATACTGTGTCCATCTACAACTAAAAAAAAAAATTTTTAAAAAAAAGAGGTCACCTTAAGATTAAGGGGCCCATGATCTATTCTTTTTTTAAAAAAATATTTTTTTAGTTGTAGATGGACACAATGTCTTTATTTTATTGCTTTGTATGTGGTGCTGAGGATCAAACCCAGGGCTTCACGCATGCGAGGCAAGGCAAGCGCTCTACCACTGAGCCACAATCCCAGCCCCCGCCCATGATCTATTCTGTGAACACCTGGGAAGAGGGTAGAGATGGGAGAAGAGTTTGGTCTCAGGGCTGAGGATGTGGCTCAGTTGTAGAGCATTTACTGAAAGTGCATGAGGCCCTGGGTTCAATCCCCAGCACCACAAAAAAAAAGTCTCAGAGGTCTCACCATGTTCATTTGGTCATTTCTCATGAAAAAAAGTAAAAAATAAGAAGAAAGTTGTCTAAAGATACCTTAAAGCTAAAAACAGAACAAACCCTGAATAGCATGGTTTTTGTTTTTAGGTTAGCTCCGCTTGGAATCACCTTTCTGGGTTGGCGGGCGCTTTGCCCAGAGCAGTGAGGTTCCCATAGTGGAGTCTTTCCCTGGACCTGTTTGGCTCGCAGTGAGGCAGGCCTGTTCCTCCTTTCCTCCTCTATAGACAGGGCAATAGGGATTAGGCTGGAAAATACCTTCCAGAAGTGAGAGGGAATTAGATTGCTGCTTCAGAGCTATGAAATTATTTGGAATGTGTTAAAAATTGTTACTGTTAGCTGGGCGCGGTGGTGCCAGCCTGTAATCCCAGCACTCAGGGAGGCTGAGACAGGAGAATCGGGAGTTCAAAGCCAGCCTCAGCAACGGCAAGGTGCTAAGAAACTCAGTGAGACCCTGTCTCTGCATAAAACACAAAATAGGGCTGGGGATGTGGCTCAGTGGTCGAGTAGCCCTGAGTTCAATCCCAAAAAAAAAAAAATGGTTACTGTAACACCAAAAAATGTAATTACAAAATGTGTGCATCACAACATGCTTTCAAAGACACTTTCAAGGGCTGGGGTTGTGGCTCAGTGGTAGAGCACTTGCCTAGCACGTGTGAGGCACTGGGTTCGATTCTCAGCACCACATATAAATAAATAAAATAAAGGTCCATTGACAACTAAAAAAAATTTGGAAAAAAAAAGACACTTTGCGGGGCTGGGATTGTAGCTCAGCGGTAGAGCGCTTGCCTCCCATGCGTGAGGCCCTGGGTTCGATCCTCAGCACCACATACAAAGCAATAAAATAAAGACATTGTGTCCATCTACAACTAAAAAAAAATATTAAAAAAAAAAAAGACACTTTGCGTTGTGCTCACATTCCCTTAAATGTTGTTCCCAAAGGTGCCCAGCCTGTAACTCAGCTGGAATCTCTGGAAAGAGGCAGAGATGGTTTGGTGAAAAAACAAGGGGGTCCAGAGACAATTCTTGAGTTAAATTGCGTGTTGTTCTGAGCCGTGTGATGACACACGGCACCCCCCACGTCCCCTCAGCTTGGAAGCTGATCATCCCTTTTCCCAGGATATCCACTCTGTGTGCACTGTGCCCCTTAGTCACGTGGTGGCTGTCTTGAGTGTCAGGTTGACGATTACTGTGTCAGTGCCACCGAGTCTGTGTTCAGGTGACCCCTGTTTTACTCACTAATGGGCTCCGAGCTTGAGGTCAGTGATGCTGGCAATTAGCATGTGCCACGGAGAACCTGTGAAGTGCTTGCTTTAAGTGCAAAGTTGAAAGTTTATCACAGGTATGTATGTTTAGAAAAAATGTAGGTTCTCTAGGGTTTGGGACTATCTGTAGTCTGGGGTTCACTGGGGGTCTTGAAACATCCCCAGCAGAAAGGAGAGACTATTGTGCACTAATTCATTGAATCATCACAACAACCCTATTAGGTAGGAACTGTTAATCATTCCCATGTTATAGATGGAGAAATAGATATCAAAAGGTAAGGTAATTTCCCCAAGTTCACACAGACAGGAAATAGTGAAGTTGAGATTTGAGCTAAGGAGCCCAATTTTTGTACTGTCCTGCCCACCATGACCAAATTGCAAAAACCAAATAATAATAATATTACAAGAAGAAAAACAGTGCTAATAATTATTAGAGGCTGAGGAGGATAATTTATCACCTCTCTGATCTCTGCACTTGGAGCCAATCAAAAAAGCCAGGACTTCCGAGGCTCCTGTTCACTCCTGGGAGAGCAGCTCTGCAGGACGAGGCCGGATTTAGAGCTGAAATGGGCTGCCCACCTCTTCCCCTCCCCCAGCCTTGGTTCCCAGGGCAGGTCCCTGGAAGGGTGTAGGGACAGGAACCCCTACCGCTCAGGATGGGAGAGGCTAAGGCAGAAGCTGCCATGCCTAAGTGGCTGGTCAGAGAGAGACGCCTCAGATCTGCCCATCCTGGTTCACCTGGGGTCCACACAGCCGTCCTGGTTCACCCGGGGTCCACACAGCCGGCGAGAAACAGCAGATTTCTTCCCAGTGTTACCCAGAGGCCGCACTCTCTAATTCCTACGGGCACACGCCCTTAATCTTGTGCTGTCCAGAATCCACGGCAAGGCAAACCCCTTTCCAGAAGGTTCCCCCACTGCACGTGACAGTGACCAAGACATGGAATCAGCAGTTAGTTTCTTTATGAAATCAGAAGCAAAAGGCAAGTCAGTGTGTCAGGGACATGGCCAAGGCCCTCTCTCTCCCTGTCCCACGCAGGACCAGCCCTTGGGAGGGACCCCACGTGTCCAGATGTGAGGCTCACAGTGCGGTTTCTTGGAGTACTTCCTCCCGCCATGTCTGCACCCGTGAGCCCTGCATCTCGTGTCTTATGTAAAATTCAGATTCTCGGGACTCAAGTCTGCTGATGTGGGCTTCTCAGTTGCCCAGTGTCAGGACAGCTAGACCCGCTTGTCCTCACCTCCTGCAGAAGCAGACAGCTGTTGTCCAGGCTGCTCTGGGAGCATCTGCCCCGGAACAGTTGACCAGCCCTGGTCTGTCTCCTGGATGGAGACCAAGAGACAGCCTAGGCCAGGGTCTCACACTCAGATGTCTGAGGGCCAAGTACTTGGTGCAGAGGAGGGATGGGCATGTGGGGCAGGGCAGGGGCCATCTGTCCCTCAGCTCTGTCTAGCCAAGGGACAACGTGCTGTCAGATTCTAATTCTTTGTGGCAGGGCAGGGGGGCGGGGGAGTTGCTGGGAATTGGACCCAGAGATGCTTTACCACTGAGCCACATCCCCAGCCCTTTTTTTTTTTTATGTAGAGACAGGGTCTCACTGAGTTGCTCAGAGCCTTGCTTTTGCTGAGGTGGCTTTGAACTCGTGATTCCCCTGCCTCAGCCTCCCAAAGTGGGAAATATTTTTGAGGGGGTCAGAGATTCTGGGTTACTTTCCAGGACCAATTTAGGATGCTTTTATTTCTTTTTTTGGTGGGATGCGAGGGTGGAGGGTTGCTGGGGATTGAACATAGGAGCACTATACTACTGACCTACATTCTCAGCCCTTTTAATTTTTTTTTTTTGAAAAATTTTTAAAAATATTTTTTAGGGGGCTGGGGTGGTGGCTCAGTGGTAGAGCGCCTGCCTCGCATGCGTGAGGCACTGGGTTCGATCCTCAGCACCACATAAAAATAAATAAAATAAAATGTGTCCATCTACAACTAAAAAAATATTTAAAAAAAAAAATTTAAAAAATTATTTTTAGTTGTTGATGGACCTTTATTTGTATTTATTTGTACGTGGTGCTGAGATTCGAACTCAGGGCCTCACGCATGCGAGGCAAGCACTCTACCACTCAGCCACAATCCCAGCCTCCTTTTAAATTTTTATTTTGAGACAGGGCTTCCCTAAATTGCTCAGACTGGCCTTGAACTTGTGATCCTCCTGTCTCACCCTCCTGAGGAGCTGGGATTATAGGCGTAAACCACTGCACCTGGCCTGTATTTTGTTTCTGGAGACGGGGTCTTATTTATATAGCCCGGACCGGTCCTCCGACTTCAGCCTCCTCAAGAGCTGAGAGGACAGGCAGGTACCACTAAGCTAGGCTTTTCTTTTCTTTTCTTTCTTTGTTTTTTTGAACCTCAGGAATAGGGTTGAGTTAATGATTTGGAGCTCATGCACACAGTCTTCATTGTTAGCACAAAACACTTTCTTATTTATTCCCTTTTTATTCTCATCCTCCACTCTCCTCTACTTCCCCCTGCCAGCCAGTCTGTGGAATTTAATGTGTATAATTTTACTTGAATGCATTTCTAATCTATGTTTATTGTTTTGTGCAAATGTATTTTCAGTAATAACTTAAATTTTGTTTCAAGACCTTATTCTGTTTCCCACTGGGTTTTTTTTTTTTTTTTTTTTTTTTGGTACCAGGGATTGAACTCAGGGGCACTCGACCACTGAGCCACATCCCCAGCCCTATTTTGTGTTTTATGTAGAGACAGGGTCTCACTGAGTTGCTTAGCGCCTCGCCGTTGCTGAGGCTGGCTTTGAACTCGCGATTCTCCTGTCTCAGCCTCCTTAAGTGCTGGGATTACAGGCTTGCGCCACCGCGCCTGGCTATTCTTAATTTTAATAATACATTTTCTTAACACATCCAAAATTCTATCATTTCAACAAATGATAAAACATCATTAATAAGGTATTATACATTCTGTTTCTAATCTGCTGTGTATTCCACATGTACAGCACATTTCAGTGAAGACTCACCACGTTTCAAGGGCTCAGGGGCCACCTGTTGCTGTGGCCACCATATTAAACTTGTACTTGGCAAGTACATGCTGAGAATCTTCAGCCCTTGAGAACTGAGTCCAAATGACTTTTTTCTTTCTTTCTTTCTTTTTTTAATAATAGGTAAAACATACATACCATAAAAGGTACCATTTTAACCATTAAGTGTACCACTTGGAGGTATTAGCTACCTATCTTTACCACATTGGCACATCCATTAATGACCCTTATCCACCTCCATAACTTTTTTATCATTCCCAGAGGGAACTCTACCCATTAAACAATAACTCTGTTTCCCATTCTCTCAGCTTCTGGTAACTTCTATCTTATTTTCTGTCTTCACACATCTTCCTATAGGTGAAATCATACATTTGTCCCTTTATTTTAAATACTTTTTTTTAGTTGTTGATGGACCTTTATTTCATTTATTTACTTATATGTGGTGCTGAGAATCGAGCCCAGGGCCTCACACATGCCAGGTGAGCACTCTGCCACTGAGCCCCCGCCCCTGCCCACCTTTGTCCCCTTGTGTCTGGTTGATGTCAGGCAGCCTGGTGTCCTCTGGTTCATCCGTGTGGCTGCATGCGTCAGACCCAATCCTATTGCACTGTACGGACGAACCACATTATGTTCAGTCATTCATCTGTTGATGAATAAGTGCTGTTTTTGAGATCTGTCCCTATAGCCGCGTGGGCCTCTACCTGCTGCTTGTCACCCCAGTCTGACCCTTCACACAGAGATGGGCCCCCAGGTTGCCAACAGCAACCTGCCCCCCCATCCCTATGAAATTTGAATTTTCCAGGGAGAGGCATGCAGGGGTGATGCAGTTGGGTCGTGAGCTGCACTGGTCAGGGGCCTGCCCAGCAGCAGGCATCATTCTCAAATTGGGGTGACCAAACAAGTGGTGGCCCACTGGTAATCCCAGTGACTCCAGAGGCTGAGGCTAGAGGATCACCAAGTTTGAGACCAGCCAGGGCAACTTAGTGACACCCTGTCTCAAAAGGAAATTTTTAAAAAGGGCGTAAGATGTAGCTCAGTGGAGAAGCACTGCCCGACTGTTAGCTGGGGTGACTCTGCTGCTCCTTAGCCCGAGGGTGAGGCCGAATGTGGGGGATGAGAGGAAATCAGGCAGGAGGCCCAGGTATGAGAGCACAGGAACTGCTAAGATGGGGCCCAGAGCGAAGTTGAAAATAGATCCTGCACCTCTCTCCTCTCACCTGCCATCTCCTTCCAAAGCCTCCAGGTCACTGAGCCCAGCAGAAACCGGAGGAGGGGAGGAGGGACCTGGTTGATCATCTGCAGAGGGAGCTGAGCCCAGGGCAGTGAGGGAGGGGATGGACCCAGCTGGGCACGTTCTTGCATGGATGGGCAGTGCCAGGCTGTCTGGAAAGGCCTCTCAAGGCTGCTTTCTCCAACAAGACCGCCTGAAACCAGATTTATTTATTTGTTTGTTTTTGGTACTGAGGATTGAACCCAGGGGCTCTTGACCATTAAGTCACATCCCAGCCCTTTTGTGTATTTTATTTAGACAGGGTCTCTCAGAGTTGCTTAGGGCCTCACGAAGTTGCTGAGGCTGGCTTTGAACTTGCAACCCTTCTGCCTCAGCCTCCTGAGCCGCTGGGATCACAGGTGTGCGCATATTCCTGGGCATGTGGCATGTTCCTGTAGTCCTAGGTCCTCAGGAGGCTGAGGGGGGAGGAAGACTGGAGGCTGGCAACATGGACCCTGTTTGTGGGGCGGGGGAGGAGGAAGGGAAGAAATGAAATGGAAGATGCGGTGGGGCGTAGCTCTGTGGTTGAATGCATGCTTAGCGTGCTCCAGGGCCTGGCGTCAACCCCAGTACCGCAAAAAAAAAAAAAAGAAAGAACAAAAATCAAGGCTACCATTGTTTTGGGTGCTGGAGACACAGAAGTAAATAAGACCGAGTCTCAGCTGGGTGTGGTGGCGCATGCCTGTAGTCCCAGCACTTTGGGAGGCTGAGGCAGGAGGATCGCGAGTTCAAAGCCAGCCTCAGCAATGGAGAGGCGCTAAGCAACTCAGTGAGACCCTGTCTCTACATAAAACACAAAATAGGGCTGGGGATGTGGTTCAGTGGTTGAGTGCCCCTGAGTTCAATCCCCAGTACCAAAAAAAAAAAAAAGATGGATCCTCTTGCACTGGTGGAGCTGGCACCCAAGAAGCGAGGGTACCAGAGGGCACTGGCACAGAAATAGACTTTCAGGGAGCTCCGGGGAGCCACAATGCCATGAAGACCATCAGACAGGGTGCTGAGAGAGTGATGGGGGCTGCTTAGACCTGGGGAGTCCTGGGAGGCGTCCCTGAGGAGGTGACATTCAAGCCAAGCCCGAAGGACAATAAAGACTGAAGGCAGATGGGACAGTGGGTGTAAAGGCCCACCAGGCTGCAGACGGCTTAGGGGACAGACGGGCAGGGAGGCTGGACGGTGAAGACAGTGGAGAGGGGGAGGGGCCGGGCCTCAGAGCCAGGGGGTCCTGCTGGAGCCTTGGGGCCTTGTTCTGTGTGTGTTGGGAACACACTGGAGGGTTTTTTGGTTTTTTGGGTTTTTTTTGGTAGTGGAGATTGAACTCAGGGGCACTCGACCACTGAGCCACATCCCCAGCCCTATTTTGTGTTTTATGTAGAGACAGGGTCTCACTGAGTTGCTTAGCGCCTCCACATTGCTGAGGCTGGCTTTGAACTCGTGATCCTCCTACCTCAGCCTCCCAATGTGCTGGGATGACAGGTGTGCGCCACCATACCTGGCCACACTGGAGTGTTTTAGCTGGGAGTGGGGTGTGCAGTAACTGTGCCCTCTGGCTTCCGTAGAGAGGTTGGGGGCCTCTTCCAGGTGAGGCAGTGAGGAGCGACCCCCTCCAAGCGGGGGTCTGAGTTGTTCCTCTCAGGCTCTCAAGGTATCCAGAAGGCATCAACTACCTGTTTCTTGCAGCCTCCTCCTGAGGGAGTCCTCTGGGTCGCTTCTTGGACTTCTAGCCTAAGGTGGCAAAAATAAAATGTCAGTTCTTTCCGTGAGCTGATTTCAGGACATGCATTTAATGAGCACAAGGCCACAAGTTCATGGTCGGGTGAGCTTGCGGAGCCGGCGGAATGCATGAATGAACCGAGGAAGGACTCTTCTGGGGAAGTGGGTCTGGCCGAGGAGGACTTCTGTCTTGATCCCGAGGACAGCGGGAGCCCCGGCAGGGTGTCGTTAGCTGCACACAGTAGAGGACAGGGTCACTCTGGCTGCTGTAGCCTGGCTGTCAGGTGTCCCTGGGGGGCAGTTGTGCTCACTGTGGTGGTCTGGATGGGGGCGGCAGAGGAGGTGGGAAGTGGGGAAACTGGGAACGCCGTGGGGGTGCGCTGACTCAGCTGTGGCAGATGGCTGGGGGTGAGGACAACTGCCAGGTCTCTGGCACCAATGACTTGGAGGTGGGGGGTGTCATTTCATAGTCAGGGTGGATGACAGGGTGGGAAGATGTACTGGTTCAGGGAGGATGGCCCACGACACTTGCTTGCACACGCGTGGCCTGGCTGTTGGGGTTGGGCTGGTTCCTAGGACCAAGACTCAGGCCGGCACCGACTGTCGGCCCCACAGCCATCCTAGCCTCTCCCTGTGGGGTTGTGCTTTGTGGTCAACCTAACAGTGTTCTAAGCTCTTTGTGAGGGAAAAATCACCCAAGTTTGGTGTCCCAGTCTCTAGGAGAACCTTTACACGTTTTATCTGTTCTACCTGAGACTTGATGTTTTTGTTTTTCCCATTGCACAGGTTTGTTTTATAATTGTAGATGACATTGAAAAATGATATTTTTCTTTATCACAAGACCTTAAAAAAAAAAATGGTGCGTGCCTGTAATCCCAGCAGCTCGGGAGGCTGAGGCAGGAGGATTGCAAGTTCAAAGCCAGCCTTAACAACCTAGTGAGACCCTAAGCAACTCAGGGAGACTCTGTCTCTAAGTAAAATACAAAATAGGGCTGGTGATGTGGCTCAGCCTGTGAGTTCAATTCCCAGTACTCCCCTGCCCCCCCTCCCAAAAAAAAAGAAAACTAAAATATTAAAAAGGGCTGGGACGCCTGTAATCCCAGCACTCAGGGAGGCTGAGACAGGAGAATCGTGAGTTCAAAGCAGCCTCAGCAATGGCGAGGCGCTAAGCAACTCAGTGAGACCCTGTCTCTACATAAAACACAAAATAGGGCTGGGGATGCGGCTCAGTAGTTGAGTGCCTCTGAGTTCAATCCCTAGTACCAAAAATAAAAAGGCTGGGGATGTGGCTCAGGTGTTAACTGTTCTTGGGTTCAATCCCAGGTACCAAAAAAAAAAAGTGCCAGATGCCATCTTTCAGGGTAGCACAGTGACGAAGAATGTGACTCTGGGCCCAACTCCTGGTCTCACAGCCCACTGTGTGACCTGGGGCCTGTTCCTTAGCCTCACGGGACCTCAGTTTGCTCCACTATGAAACAAGGATATGAATCGTGCTGACGCAGGATTGTTGGGGTGTGCCTTGGGCCGATAGGTGGAAACACCGGGAAGAGAGTTGGTCCCATAAGAAGCCCGAATAAAGGTGTGAGCCCACGGCCCGCGAGAGCGGCTTGCTCGCTGCTCACTCTGCCCCTCTCTCCCCACCCAGGTTCTCTTTCCGGACAGGGAAGCAGCCCTAGATAGAAGGCCGTGACCTCTGACCTCAGACTTGACCACAGCCAAGACACCCTCCAGGCCGCTGCCCCGCCGCGTCCACACTGTGCCTGCTCATTTGCTTCCAAGGAAGGAGCTGAGGTTCTCGCAGGCTGGCTTTCTCCTGGCTGCAGAACTGAACACCCTGGAACTTCTGGCCAGGGCGGGCGAAGCACCACCAAGAAATCCAGAAAGCAGAGGGAGTGAAAGATGGAGCCCCCTCCTGCCTCAGCCGCCTGGAGAGGCCTCCAGAGTGCAGGCCCCTCTGGTGCCCCTGATGTCACAGGTCTTTAATGTGTGGCAAGGGAGGGGGAGAGAGGAGGAAAACATGGTATTGACTTTCCAGTGGTGACTTCACTGGTACCGCGTGACTATTTGATTTAGCTCATGTGACTTTCTTTACATGATTTTGTATTAAAGTTAAATGACTTTCGTACTTTCTTCTTTTTTGATTTCCTTCAGTACTGGGGATTGAACCCAGGGGCACTTAACCACTGAGCCACATCTCCAGCCTTTTTTTTTTTAATTTTTGAGACGGAGTCTTGCTAAGTTGTTTAGGGCCTTGCTAAGTTGCTGAGGCTGGCCTCGAAATTGTGATCCTCCTGCCTCAGCCTCCTGATCTGCTGGAGGACGTTTGCCCTTTCTATTGCTGTTTTACAGTGGTCTCTTAGAATTAAGGTGGTGTATATGGCAGGTATATCTGTGTGTGTGCATATATAACATACATTTCATTGATTCTAAGTGATGCACAGTTATGTTACTATGAAAGAAAAAATGCTGCGAAAAAATATATATATATATTTTGGTACTGGGGATTGAACCCAGGGGCCTTCTACCAATGAGCAACATCCCCAGCCCCCAGCCCTTTTTGAGAAGGGTCTAGCTAAATTGCCCAGGCTGGCCTTCACTTTGTCATCCTCTTGCCTCAACTTCCCACGTCACTGGGAAGTGCCATTGTACCTGGCTGCAATTATAACTTTAAGAGGCTATTGATTTTAAGGCTCATCCTGATTTCTTAAGATGTTAAAATATGAAAAAAAAATATGCATTTAGCAATCTATGAAATGCACCACAGAGAATGCAGGTGGCCACACTTTACAAAGAAATGAATGACCTGTAATCCCAGCACTTAGGGAAGCTGAGGCAGAAGGATCATAAGTTCAAAGCCAGCCTCAGCAACAGCAAGGCGCTTAGCAACTCAGTGAGACCCTGTCTCTACATAAAACACAAAATAGGGCTGGGGATGTGGCTCAGTGGTCGAGTGCCCAAGTTCAATCCCTGGCATCAAATAAATTAATTAATTAAATAAATAAATAATAAAAAAGGCTAGGGGTGTAGCTCTTGGTAGAGCACCCCCGGGTTCAATCCCCAGAGCCACATACACACACACAAAAGAAGGTCCACAGTGTCATAGAGTTTCGTCAGAATGCTGTCCCCAGCAGGACCATTGGATCGGGGACTTCTGATTTTTGGAACCTAGGGAGGGTAATGAAATTGTTCATTTCTGAGGTGGTCATTACTTGGGGGTGGAGGGAAGAGAAGTTTTGTACCTCAGAGAGTCAACTCGGGAAACAAATCCAAGCATCCCAACTTTAGAACCACACCCGGAAAACACAGCTGTGCCAAGGGAAGCGAGACTTCAGGACAGCTCGGGGGGGGGGGGGGGGCCAGCATGCCTGGCAGCGCAGCAGGCAGGGCAGGGTGGCTCCTGGAACTGATGGGTGAAGACGGCTCTGGGACCCGCCCTAGACTTGAGCCGCTCCTTCTGCCTCTTGTCTACAGAGCTCGGAACGGCTATGACACAGACTCCAGGTGAGGGTGTGTTGCTGTTGATCAGCTGTTTTTGTAACACCTGCATCTCCAGACATGGGATCCTTTTGTATAAACACTCTCCTGCTTTCTCATGGGGACAGATGGTGAGAGTCCCCTCCAAAAGAAATGTCATGTTGAGAGCCGGGCGCGGTGGCACACGCCTGTAATCCCAGCACTTTGGGAGGCTGAGACAGGAGGATCACGACTTCAAAGTCAGCCTCAGCAACGGCGAGGCACTAAACAACTCGGTGAGATCCTGTCCCCAAATAAAACACAAAATAAGGCTGGGGATGTGGCTCAGTGGTCGAGTACCCCTGAGTTCAATCCCCAGTATAAAAAGAAAAAGAAAAAAAAAATGTCATATTGAGATAACCCTGGGGACTCTGGCTCACTGGGAAAGACCCATTGAAGTCACAAGGGATGCTTGAAGAGCAGCTCCTGGTCAGCCCTGGCTGAGGCTTTTCTCCCACAGGTAGGTCCTAAGTGACCACAGATGAGAGCTGCCACACACCTGGGCTCTACTGTTCCCATTACAACAGGCTTCCAACCGCAAGCTCAGCATGGTCCCAGGGAGGGGCAGGCTTAGAAGCCAGGGTTTGAGCTCTGTCATACAAGGCACCAGGAATGGTTGCAGCAGTAATCATCTTTTAAAAATGAACAAAACAGCCAAACTTGGTGGAGCTCACTTGTAATCCCAGCAACTCAGGAGGCTGAGGCAGGAGGATCATAAGGTCGAGGCCCACCTGGACACCGAAGCAAGACCCTGTCTCAAAATTATAAAAAGGGGCTGGGGCTGAAGCTGTGGAGGAGCACTTGCCTAGTATGCAGGAGGTCCTAGGTTCAATCCCCAGTATTGCAAAAAAACATCAGTAGAGCAACTAATATCAGAACTTGGAGGCACTTATTAACCATCAGTCCTGAGCACATGGAAATGGTAAAAGCCCCACCAACTTTGAATCCTGTCAACAGCTCATATTGCTCACTGTGAGCTACTCACGTGGAAAGTGCTAGTGCAGGTGCTTTTTACATGAACTCAACAAACCCTCTCAATCGCCCCAAGTAGGTACATCACACCTCCCCGCCCCCCAGGTCCTGCAGGAGGCAACTGATGTATACATGGGAGCTCTAGTTCCTGCCCCAGGTTACACAGCTAAGTGGCCTGGAGCCAGAGGTTCTCTCCAAGGGCCTCAGTGCCTGGCCACCAAGCCACAGTCCCCTCCAAGGTGAACATACAGTAATACCTGATGACTAAGTCCTCAGGGCACCGCTGCAGAACAGGTGAACAGTGTTCCGTTGGATGGGGCAGGTTTCAGAGGGGAAGTGATCTGTCCAAGGTCGTAGGGCTGACACCCACTTAGGCTGATGCTGGGTATCTTAAACCCTCCCTCCCAATCTACCCAAGTGCTCAAGTACTGGGACGGGGAAACAAAGGTGGGCAGAGGGGTGTGCAGTGGGGACGGAGATCCGGGCTGGTAGTAGGTCTCCCAGAGCAAGACAGGCCTGGGTTGATGGTGCTGAGCCAACCGAGAATTGGGTCTAGTCAATCATAGCGTCTAAGATTTATGGTGAACTGGGCACGGTGGTGCACACCTGTAATCCCAGCACTCAGGGAGGATGAGACAGGAGAATCACGAGTTCAAAGCCAGCCTCAGCAATGGCGAGGCGCTAACTCAGTGAGACCCTGTCTCTACTAAAACACAAAAAATAGGGCTGGGGATGTGGCTCAGTGGTCAAGTGCCCCTGAGTTCAATCTCCGGCACCAAAATAAATAAAATTTATGGTGCTCACTACTTGCCTGACCTTGTCCTAAGCCCAGCATGCACTGAATTCTCATCTTCACAAGCGCCCTAGGACCCCCCAACCCCTGACTCAGGTGAGGAAACCGAGGAATGTGGATTTCCAGGGAACACACTCAAAATCCTATCAGCAAGACTGGATTCCTAGGACAACCCCCTAACTTGTTCTCACGCTGGCGCGTGACCCTTTTGTGAAAGAAACAGGAAATCAAACCCTGCTTATTTCTACTTCTACCTCGTAAAAAGAGAGACAAGTAGTTGGCCTCGCCTGGCAATAAATATTTTAATTTTTGTTTCATTTGTATGATGACAAGTAATTTTCAAGTTTATTTCCTTTTGTTTGTTTGCTTAAATACAAAGCTAAACCACAAACAGGTACAACCAAGACATTTTATCTCACATTTAAATACTCCTGTCGGATCCTCCTCCAATTCTCTGACCACTGACCAGGCTCGTGGGGGTGGGGGGAAGACTTTCTTAGGTAGCACCGTCATGAGGCCCAGGGTGGGGTAAGGATGAGGACAGGTTCTCACACCCGTCTCCATTCACACTGATGTGGGACCAGGGCGGATAGGAGCCCCAGCCCCATGAACTGAAGGTGGACAGTGAGTGAGAATCAGACCCCTGCGGGGGAGAGGAAGCCAGCTGCTCCTCCAGCCACCACATTCATGGTGAGAACTGAGCCTCACTCTTGTTCCCGGGCTACGGGCCCTGCCCGCTCCGTCTGCACCTGGCGCCTTTCTATGAGGCTGGTGGCGGCTGGGCGGGCTCCTGAGCTCTAGGCTCACAATTCAGGTTATGGCTGCTCATCACAGAGTCACAGGAAGGACACCAGGTGGTCTGACAATCACAAGGCCTCACAGCAGGTCTGGAACTTTCAACCCAGTAGAATTGGGTGTGGGGGGTGGGGGATTGGGTAAATAATTTCTGGTCCCGCTACAAAACTTTATTTTTGATTAGAATAGAGTACCATCTCAAATCTCTTCTACAAAAACAAAACCCCAAAACAAAACAAAACAAAAAAGAAATTGCAACCACTTCACTCATTTCAAGACCTATATACATGTAAGTTGTTTTCTGTGGTTTTTTTCCTTTTTTCTATTTTTGAAATTTTTTTAAATTTTTATTATTATTATTTTTAAAATAAACTCAGTGTTCACATTTCTATAAAGAATTAACCCAGATTCAGGAAGCCCTGCCCTGGCAGGTGCAGGGAGCAGCACTCGTCCCTGCCTGCCCCTAGGGTGACTACCCACCCTGATGCTTCGAGGTGCCCCGAAAAGCGGCCGCCTATGGAAGAGAACGTCCAGGCCTGGCCGTGCTCTGGGGCCAAGGGCCAGTACGCTTTCAAGAAAGCAGAGGGGAAGACTAGCTTACTGCGAAACCTTTTTTAAAAAATATTTCATACACTTCAAGGTGCGCCTGTCGAGACGTGAGGAGACAAGAGCTTGGAGACGTCCCGTCCAGGCTGTGGGAGGCAGCAGCGCCCGCACACCCACCCGTCCTGGGACGTCGGGGTGTGCAGGCAGACTGGCTCTCCACCTGGAGGCGGGGGACTCCCGGCTTCCGAGTTCAGGTTTGACTCTTTTCTCTAAAACCTGTGCCGAGCCTTTGACTGCATGCACGGAAGCACAAACGTCCAGCTTGTATGCAAAAAAGGTACAAAAACAACTAGGATATAAAAGTTTTGGTAATATAAGGCCATCTGTTCAAGTCCACCTTGGAAACCTGTAACAGATATTTAAATACTACAGTGAAAAGGCATCTTAATATACTTTTTAAAAACATCTGAAGTATTCCGCTAAGATTAAGTGTGTAAAAAAAAATCATTTCCCTTTGAGGGCACTTTGTCCTTTGAGATGGGAGGTGGGTGGGGAGGGCGAGGGCGCCGTCAATGCTTCAGCCAGGGGTAGGCCTCGATGGAGGCCCTGCTGCGGTCCCCGTAGTCATACAGCAGCTCCTCCCCGGCCGCGATGTCGCGGGAGGCGATGAGGATGAGGTGAGGCACGCCGTCGATGTCGTGCAGCTTAGTCTGGCAGTTCCCGCACTTGCTGTGGTTGATGAGCCTTCCCAGGCGGTTCGTCTCTCTGGTGGCGTCCACGCTGGCGGGAGAGGGGCAAGAGGACATCAAACTGATAAAGGGGCTTTTAAGCCAGCGGAGGCACACCCGCTCCCGACTCTGGTGGCATATCAATCTGATAGCCATGTCTTGGGCAATTCAATTAAAAAAAAATGTGATTTTTGAAAGCCCAAGAGGCCCTGGGTGGGAGCTGGGGGTAGAATCCAAATGGCTCCTTATGGAGGCACGAGAAGCAGCTGCAGAGTTTTGCAAAATAAATAAATGGATAAACATCAGTCCCACTGGGCATGGCCAGGAAGGAGAGACTGGAGACTTCTAGAGCTCACTAGCCAGATGCCCCGAGGAGAGAGGTCAAGGGAGCTACTGGCAGGTTTCTGTGAGACACCTCTGCTCCTGGCTGGATGAAATGGCTTCCAGGACAGCTTCAATTCCAAATATTAATAACGGGCCACACTGCATCCCAGTTGGATACAGGCAGCAAGCACTACAGGACCAGCCTGACTGTGGGGGCGGGGAGAAGTCCCTCAAATAGTGCACTTACCAGTAGGTTTTGCTCAGATACTGAAAATAGTACATGTAGCAACCCGTGGAGGGATCTTGTGCGTACAGAGCCTCTCGCTTCTTGGCGTCGGTGATCTCGATGAGGTCGCCGTGGTATTCCACCACAAAGTCGCCCCGGGAGAACTGCTTGGTGGCGATCACGCCCCTGCCTTTGCCATCAATGAGGTCAATCTGTCAGGAGTTGGTAAGAGTGTTGGTTTACAAGACAGAAGGATGCTGCCGAGCCTGGGGGCTTCCCGGGCCTTGCACCCATCCTTAACTAGCTTTCCCGAGCTAGGCCTCATCAAAGTACAATCCTCTCCTCCTGGTGCCCAGCTGGAGGGTGTTACTCGGAGGACACAGCGGAGCGCCTCTGCCCATCTGCACAGCACTGCTCTGTCGGATCCCAGCAATCTGCTAGGTGGACACTGCCCCAACTTGCAGATGAGAACACCTAGGCCGAGCGAGGCAGAGACGTGTCTAGGGCCACACGCTGGGACGGGTGTAGAGGGAACTTGGTTCACAATGCACTGTGCTCTGGGTGAAGAGCAGGGCCCGTGTCCTGGCCTCCTGGCCTCTCCTGAACACCATCGCTTACCCTCTGTGTCTGTCCCTGCTCTATAATAAATGGAGTCCAAGGGTAGCTGCTCGGGGCCAAGGCTTAAGTCCGAATCCCCCTAGATGGTGGGGGAAAGGAAGCCTTCTGCCCCCTGGCTCCCAGTCCCCATGGAGTGGAGCCGTAATCCCCTCCCGCCAGACCCACTTGTGTCTGGAATACGCTAAGAGGACCAGGGGTATAGCTCAGTGGTAGAGCGTGTGCTTAGCATGTGTGAGGTCCTGGGTTCAACGTTAACCTGCCCCTTATACACTCACACACAAAAACCTAAGAGAAAAGCAAATGCCAAGAACTGGGCCATGTGGGAGAGTTTAGGGCAAACAGCTTCCCTTTTGAAAAGTCTGCCCAGGCATACTGCCAATCAAAAGAAGCCACATGTAACCAGCTACACACCGTGTGGTTCCACTGGTGTGGACTGAAGAGTCACTTCTGTGGAGAGGACAGCAGACTGTGGTGGACAGGGGCTGGCAGGGGAGAAGGTGGGCACAAGGTACAAGGTTTCCATCTGGGAAGATGAAACAGCTCTGGAACTAGACAGAGATGATGGCTGCCCACACTGAGCGTTCTGAATGCACTGCACTGTTTACCTTAAAATGCACGTATATTTTTAGTGTGTGTGTGGTTCTGGGGATTGAACCCAGGGTGCTTTACCACTGAGCCACACCCCCAGACCCCCAGCCCTTTTTTTTTTTGAGATATGGTCTCACTAAATTGCCCAGGCTGAGCCGGGCGCGGTGGCTCAAGCCTGTAATCCCAGCACTTAGGGAGGCTGAGACAGGAGAATCGCGAGTTCAAAGCCAGCCTCAGCAATGGCGAGGCGCTAAGCAACTCAGTGAGACCCTGTCTCTACATAAAGCACAAAATAGGGCTGGGGATGTGGCTCAGTGGTCGAGTGCTCCTGAGTTCAATCCCCAGTACCAAAAAAAATAAAAAAATAAAAAAATAAATAAATTGCCCAGGCTGGCCTTGAATTTGCCATCCTCCTGCCTCAGCCTCCCAAGTAGCTGGGATTACAGGATTAAGTAGTTTATATAGTAAACGTCATGGGCATTTTACAATTGTTTAAGAAGTTTCTCAGGATAACATGTACACACGAAGCCCATCCGTGCTCCTTCGTGACACACCTCCTTCACAGCAGTTTTCCTATCTGGCTGTTGATCTGACTTGTCAGCGACACCAGAGTAAAGGGGACAGGGCTGCCAGGTGCAGCCTGCGGCCCAGCAAGGCGGCCCTTACCTTCATGCCTTCTTCCTTCCCGCTTTCGATGAGCTCATCCAGTCTCTTCCTTTCTGCAGACTGGGTGGAAGAGGAGAGAGCAGTTCCAGCGTTTGCTCTAGCTACACCACAGGGCACGCTGGTCTCTGTGACGTGGAGACACAGTGCTGCCCGAGCCCCGAGCCCCCTCCTGTTCTCATGACCGTCTGTGGACGGCTGTCACCTGGATCCAGCTTCACCTGGGGCAGGAAGGACCCATTGTTGGGTCTGTGACATCTTGGATCTTAAGTGCTGCAAAGGCCCACAGATTAAATCGGCTGGGTCCCCACGTGGCACGACTGGGGGCAGTGAGACCTTGAAGAGGGAGGACCCAGTAGGGGTCTTCTGGTCACTGGGGACATGCTCCTGAGGGGCATGTGGGACCTCAGCCCTTCCTCTTCCTCCTCTTCCTGGCCATAGGGGGGCAGCTGTGCTGTCACGCACTTGCTGTGACATGCTGGCTAACCCAGAGCAATGGGGGTCATCTACCCATGAACTAAAGCCTCTGAACTGTGAGGCAAAAACAGAAAATGACGCTATGCGCTGGCCACCTCGGGTGCCTTCCAGACAGGTTCTACTTGGCCACGCAGTAGGATTCTAACTCCATATAAAATCATCTATAGGAGGTTAGAGGCCGAGCCCTTTAGGAAGGACATGTGTGCCCCCCACCCCCATCACCCCTGTGATGCCCACACATCTCTGAGCTGCATCTCTACAGGAGCCACCACCACGGCCAAGACACAAACCCACCAGAGGGTCCAAACAGCCCTGAATGGAGAAGATGGAGGAGTGGACACTCCCAGTCTCCCCTCGCCTGGGGAGCGGGTCCTCCTGCTTCTGTCTGCATCCCTAACCCCGGGCCCTTCTGCTCTCAGTGCACAGGACACTGTGGAACGAAAGGGTCGATGCGAAGACCAACTAGAAGCACAGCACAGACCTCCCCTACTGGACGGGCAGAGACCAGTTCTCCCTGAACCGCAGCTGCAGCGTGTCGGACCCTGTGACGTGTGTTGGGGATATTGGTGAACGAGACCAGGTCTCTGCAGCCTCTAGGGCACCCCAAGTCCAGCCGCCTCCTCTGCACCACCCCGCTGGTCTCCTGCCTTTCACTCTGCCCTCCCACCCCACTCTCCACTCAGCTGCTGGAGGGGTCTTTTGAAAAGGTAGATGAGATCTGCCATTCCAGTGTTTGCTTAAGAGCAAGCACTCTTGTCCCAATGATGGCTCCTTAATTTTGACAATTTACCAGGGTGACTTAACAAGTGTTAACAATGAGCGGGATGCGGTGGCGCACGCCTGTCATCCCAGCACTTAGGGAGGCTGAGACAGGAGAATCGCAAGTTCAAAGCCAGCCTCAGCAATGGCGAGGCGCTAAGCAACTCAGTGAGACCCTGTCTCTACATAAAACACAAAATAGGGCTGGGGATGTGGCTCAGTGGTCGAGTGCCCCTGAGTTCAATCCCCGGTACCAAAAAAATAGTTAACAATGAGAAGCTGGGCAAGGCCTCTGTGGGGACTCTTTACTATCTTTGCAACTTTTCTATAAATCTAAAACAATAAAAACAATAATTACAAAATTAATTCATTTACAGAGCTGGGGATGTGGCTCAGTGGTAAAGCGCTTGCCTCGCATGTGTGAGGCACTGAGTTCGATCTTCAGTACCACACATAAATAAGTAAAATAAAGGTCCATTGACAACTAAAAACTATTAAAAAAGGGAAAAAAAGTTCACTTAAACCAAAACAAAGGTTCTACTGCTGCTGGGATAAAACCCAGGCTTTTCTGTGACCTACGAGGCTCTGCAGGACCCAGACCTCCCTCCTAGCCCATGACCTGCCTAGCCTGTGCCCCTCCCTCCAGCCTCACAGACCGTGCTCCAAAGGTCAAGCTTGTCTCTGCCACATGGCCTGTGGCCTCGCTGCCCCTCCCGTGCCTTTTAAAAAATGTCTCATGGTCCTGGAGATTTCGTGGTGGGGTCCTCTACCAGAGTTACATCCCCAGCCCTTCTTTATTTGTATTTTGAGGCAGGGTCTCACTCAGCTGCCCCGGCTGTCTTCCAACCTGTGATCCTCCTACCCCAGCTTCCCAAGCGGCTGGATTGCAGCCTAGGCCACTGCGCTTGGCTCAATGGTCTTTTAAACAGCTACTCATCCTCCACCGGAATGTAAGCTCCCGGGGCACAGGGGCCTGTGCTGCCCTCGGTGGACTGCTGGCTAGGACGCGGAAGCAGAGCAAACCCCTTTAGCAATCCCAGGCGCCTCAGAGGCAGGTGGGAGCAGTGGGCCACACGCATGGGAGAGGCAGGAAAACCAGGGCAGGCGACTGGAACTTTCCTGCTAACACTGAACGTGGCCTAGAGGAGCCGAGCAACTAGATGCCCTGAACACAGAACCAGGGAGCCGGAACCTGGTTCGAGGCCAAGAGCCCGAGACCTGCACAGAGCTAGTTCTGGGCTTCCCAAGGAGATCTCTGGCAGGAACCAAGCTGGCTTATGGCACAGAGTGGGGCTGGCAGGGCCCGAGAGTGAGATGGGCTTGGGAACAGGAGGCGACAGCTCCTACAGTCCCAGGGTGGGATCGGCAGTGATGCCACATGTCCAGCTCCGGGGCTGGGCTGGGGATTGGAAAGGGCTGCCAAAAGGTGGAGCTCACACCCCAGTATGGCAGCCATCCCATCTACAACCAGACCAGCCAGCCATGGGGCCCCTCTGCACAGCACCAAGGGGCTGGGGGCATCTATCCAGGACCCATCCCGAGTTCAAACCCTACAGCCCTGATTGCTCCCTCCTGCCTTGGCCTGGACCCTGGACCCAGCTCCCCCTCTCCTACTTTGCCTCCAGACTTAGTGACATGTCTGAGAGATTTTCATTTGGGCTCCTCTCCTGCCCACCTGGCCAACCTCTCTTATGCTCCGCCCACCTGGACCCCAGCCTGGGCTCAGCTCCTGCAGGCCCAGAGGGCAGTGAGGTCAGTCCAACTGCACTCCCCAGGGCAGCTCCGGTGGCCACACCCTGGGGCCTTCCCTGCACACCCAAGAGACTACAAACCCTGGCTCGCAACAGCCTCACCCATGGCCAACAGCAGGCTCACTGCCATGGTCAGCAACTGCCCAGCATTCACTTGGCAGAGCCCCCACACAGGGAGGGGCACAGCACAGCTTTTGCTCACAATTGGCTCCTGGTCCAGTACCAGGGCAGGATTTGTGTGTCTGCAGCCCAAGTTTAGAGAAGCACAGGCGCCTCCCCTGCCGGCATCCACTGCAAGATTTAGCAGACTCATGCCACATCGCTCTGCGTCCTTCTCTCCTCCAGACACGAGCCCTGGCTTTTTATTACAAGGTGAACTCAGCTGCCCGCACGCACCCGGAGCCCGGTGCTCACAAGCAGTGCAGTGCAGCTCCAGCCCTGGTGGGGCAGTCCTGCCCTGGCTGGCACGGCCCTGCCTCTGCAGTGCTGCCTCGGGGAGTGACCTAGTACAGCCCTACCGCCGGAGAATGTTTTAGAACAGCTCATTCTTGGCCCAAAGAAACTGCCATTCTCCAGAAATAAAGCCAAAGTAGTTCTCTGGGTTTAGAAAAATGGACCCCTTTTTAAACTTTTTTTTTTTTTTAAATTAAGCCTCCACAATTAAAAGAAAAAGAGCACACGAGATCTCTGTATCTCCATCTGCAGACTTAACAGAAACCGTGCTGGAGGAGCCTGAAGGTCCAGACGCGGACACTGCCCAGCTGGGTTCCCTCTGCGGGGAGGCGATCCTGAGCGCCCAGGCTGGGGGTGTGGAAGAGGAGGTGAGAGTGTGTGGGGGGGGCACCCTGCAGTTCCAAACAGAAAGGCAGCGACCACGCCCACAGCAACACACACAAAGCTGCAGCGGGCACACGCGGGTGTGGCCACCACAGGCTGGTGGGCCTTCCGGCCTGTGTTCCCCACCCATCTGCGTGTTCCCAGCTGGGTGGGACGTGACCGCGCTGGGAGGCACTGGGGACGACAGTTAGTAATTGGCCCCGCCGTGGGCCAGGCTCAGCTCTGTGTCCCACACATCTGAACCCATTTCTTCATTCCCCTCCCAACCCTGCTGGGCACTGTCTCTCTCCTCATTCCACAGAGGCGGCAGAGGCGGGTGACCTGCACAACCTGAGCTCGTACAACCAGGAAGCGGCTCCAACCACTGCTCTTTACTGCCCTGAGCCACAACAGGAGAACTTCTAGACTGCAGAGAGGACAAGCCTCTGAAAACCAGTGGTCTTCCCCACGGTTCCAGGCCCCAAATGGCCCTGCCAACAGTCCTGGAAAAGCCACCCTCAAGAGAGCACCTGGCTTTCTGTGCCACGTGCTATAGGCTGAGCTCTTTCACGGAAGCCTCCCAATTACAGCCTCCCAGTGACCCCAGCAAGCTCTGTGATGATCTCTGCTGGAGTGAGGGGAAAACCAAGGCCAGAGGGACAAGAGGCCTGGCCCAAGACAGCACAAAGCCCAGGCCCTGGCGGAATCAACTCTACCTGCAGCTCAGCTTTGCTCTTCCTGGAGCTCCTTCGGACAGGGTAGAAATCTGTGAGTTTGCGATTCTGTTGTGTTTTTCCTTGAGCTCTGGGTAAGAAGAGGAGAAACAAACATCAGGACCGAAGCCACACACCTCCTGAAGAGGTGGCTCCTTGGACACAATGTCACTTAAACACCTCTGTCCACTGGGGCCTGGTGGCATGTCAGCTCACCTGCCCAGGAGGCCTCCGAGATAGTTTCAAGGACAGACTGCCTACTCTCACCAGGGAGGGACAGGGTGAGCAGGCCTTGAACCTGGCTCAGGCCCCACTGAGGTGCTGGCATAGGAGGGCACCAGGATGAGGCCTCAGGGGCCTAAGCCTCTGCCAGCAGAGCCCAGGGATACTCGAGCAGGCTCCTGGAGGCCACCAGAGCCAGCTGCCCTGCTCTGGGAGGAGGGCTCCAGGGGGGCTTACTTTTTCCGAGGGGCCTGTTTTCCCTTGAGGGGCTTTTTCAGGGCCTGCTTGGCAACGGCCGCGTTGGTGGAATCACAAGACGAGGTTGGAGTTTTTGGAGGTTCTGCTGCTTCAGATTTTTGGTTTGGAAAAGGTGCCAGGGGACCTCTCCTGGCGTCTTTGATCTTCTGTTCCTCGGACTTTGTGGAGCCTCGAATCGTGTTCCCAGCATTTCTTTTCTCTGCAGTGGAGGGTGGGAAGAGACGGGTTTCTTCTCTACTCCTCACCTCTCAATCTTCAGACAGAGGATCATGGGAGCCTCAGGCAGCAGTGCCCAGCCCATCAAGCCAGCACCCACCAACGCCATCAAGGCAAAAGCCCTGGCTCTCCTCTTTGACCCACCCAGGCAGAGGATTTGGTCTTCTGCATCCTGATATGGGAGGGCGCCTGGAAGTCGAAGCACCACAGCCGGCAAGGAAGCAAGAGCACCCAATCAACCGAATTTAGGAATTAGGTTTCAGATCCCAGAAAATAAGCTCCATTCCTAAAGCACGCTAGCGCTAGTCTATGCAAGTGAAAGGCACTGAAATCCTCCACCACATAAAATGTGGTGCAGAAGGCCAAATCCTCTGCCTGGGTGGGTCAAAGAGGAGAGCCAGGGCTTTTGCCTTGATGGCGTTGGGGGGCGCTGGATCGTTGGTGGGCGCTGGGTCGGTGTGCTGGGCACTGCCGCCTGAGGGGACAAAGGAGGGACCTCCCAAACACTGCTCGGCATGTAGCCTTTCAGATGCTTGACAAAACAAGTTCCCCTTCCCTCATTTTTCCCTCTTTCTTTTTGTGGTGCTGGGGATACAACCCAGGGCCTCACACATGCTGGGCAAGCACTCTACCCCTCAGCTACACACCTGGTCCTTTTGAATTTTTATGTCAAGACAGGTTTGCTCACTAAGTTGCTGAGGCTGACCTTGAACTTGCGATCCTCCTGCCTCAGCCTCCCAAGTAGCTGGGATTACAGGAATGTCCCGCTGCACCTGCCTAACAAGTTCCCATCCAAAGAGGGTTGAGGGCTGGGGTTGTGGCTCAGTGGCAGAGTGCTTGCCTCACACATGTGAGGCACTGAGTTTGATACTCAGCACCACATAAAAATAAATAAAGATATTGTGTCCATCTATATCTAAAAAATATTAAAAAAAAACAAAACAAAGAGGGTTGAAGTCCCACGTTCACAGTGGATCTCAGCATGGTGGGGTGGACAGGCTGGTGAGCTGTGAGATGCACTGCAAATGTGTTCTTCACGAGTTTGGAGCCCCAGTGTTAGCGAACAGTTTGGTTTTTTTTGATTGTTTGTTTTTATGGTGCTAGGGATTGAACCCAGGACCTTGTGCACAGTTCTGTTTTTTTTTTTTTTAATGATTTACTTTTTAAAGTAAGTTATGTACTCTTGGTAGGAATGTAAAATGGCACAGCCACTTTGCACAACATTTTGACAGTTTCTCAAAACATAGAATGACCATATGATCCAGCAATGCTACTCTTGGGCAACTACTCGAGAGAATTAAAAACACATGTCCAGGGCTGGGGTTGCGGCTCAGTGGTAGAGCACTTGCCTAGCATGTGTGAGGCCCTGGGTTCGATTCTCAGCACTGTAAACGAATAAGCAAAATAAAGGTCCATTGACAAACTATTAAAAAAAAAAGTCCATACAAAACTCCGTACATGAAATTCAGCAGCTCATTCGTAATAGCCAAAAAACAACTCAAACGTCCATTGATACGTGAATGATTCAACAATATGGTCCATCCACACATTGGACTGTGACTCGACCACAGAAAGGAATGAAGCATGTCATGCTACAACACGGATGAGCCTTGGAAACGCCACACTGCACGAACAGCAGGACACAAAGGCTGCGTGTTGTACAGCTCCGCTGATGTGAAATGAACACACAAAGCCAGAGGCAGAAAGCAGTGTCTGCTGCCTGGGGCCGGGGTTCAGGGAGCAGAACACTGACTCCTCATGGGTTTGTTTATTTTTAGTTGTAGAGGGACAATACTTTTATTATATTTCTTTTTATGTGGTGCTGAGGATTGAACTCAGTGCCTTTCATGTGCTAGGCAAGTGCTTTGCCACTGAACTATAACCCCAGGCCTCATGGTTTCTTTTAATGGTGATGAAAACCTTCTGGATTTAGACAGCAATGATAGTCGCACAACTCTGTCGCTATACTAAAAACCACTGAACTGTACACTTTAAATGGTCAACTTTAGGGGCTGGAGTTATGGCACAGTGGTAGCGTGTTCGCCTAGCATGCGGGAGGCACTGGGTTCGATCCTCAGCACCACATAAGAATAAAATATTCTGTCCACCTACAACTAAGAAATAAATATTTTTTAAAAAAACTGTCAACTTTATGATACATGAACTACAGCTCAATAAACAAAAAATAAGTATATCCATCCAGATCATTTTTACTCCCGTGCATACCGCCTTTTTTTTTTTGGTACTGGGGATTGAACTCAGGGGCACTCGACCACTGAGCCACATCCCCAGCCCTATTTTGTGTTTTATGTAGAGACAGGGTCTCACTGAGTTGCTTAGCGCCTCGCCGTTGCTGAGGCTGGCTTTGAACTCGCGATTCTCCTGTCTCAGCCTCCCAAACTGCTGGGATTACAAGCGTAAGCCACCGCGCCCGGCTTTGACTCCAAATTTTAACCATTCCCATATGGTAACATCATTAGCCAAGTAAGTTAGCTTATTTGGGACAATATACATTCTGTCCTATCCCAGAACAGATGTGAGGTTGGCTGGCTACCACAATAGTGTCCCTTCCCCACACCTGAGTGGCAAGTGCTATCCTAAGTGCTGCAAGAACAGGGATGAACACGGATGTGGTGCTGGCAGCGGGGGGAAAAGCTGGCATCTAGAGCGTGTCACAAAGCCCCCCTGCATCTGTGCCGAAATCGATCCTCTAGACAGCCTGGGGGTGAGGTGGGACTCCTCTCTCTCCCAAGTTACAGACTGAGACAACCGAGGCTCACCCATCAGCAACCTCCCTGGCTCCTCCTTCCAAATGGCAGTTAGGATTAAAACCCAACTCATCTGAGACGGACTAAAATAGCATCACTCTATGCACTGGGGGAAATCAAGCTGAGGGCGGGCTCCTGCCCCCATCCCTGGTTCTCAGATCTGGCCCCAGAGGTCAGGCTCTGTCATCACTTATGACATTACCTGTCGGCACATACAAGGCTTCCCCCATGGAGCCACTGGGAGCCAGAGGCTCTGCTCCTGTCAGGCAAGTTTTAACTAGCTGGGAAAGAACTCATAGTCCCCACTGAAGTTTCAAACGGGAATATTTGGATGAGATCAAGATTCTTAGAGGGCTCAGCTTTATTGCTGGACCAGGCAGAATTTTCCATGTGTTTCCATGCATGTTCTGGTTTTAATTAATTCATTATTTTGCCACGCTGAGGATCAAACCCAGAATCTGATGCATGCAAGGCAAGCGCTCTACACTGAGCTGACCCCAGCCCTCATCCAGCATTTCGATCCCACATCTTGCTGCAGAGTACACTGCTTCAGAGAGTGACACTGAATGTCGGTAGAAAGAATGTCTGGGTAGTCAAGGCCCACCAAAGGGGACAAAGTTAGTCCCTTGCATTCACAGAGCACACAATTGCCTTGTCTACACAATCTGCACTTTACACACTTATGAGGCTCTCTAATTGCAGGTCAGACACATTAGTTGCAACTTGGCAAGACAAACTGAAGGACATGCTAACTCCTATGAAGGCAGGGAGAACCTGTCCAACCAACAGGGCACACGCCCTGGGAAGGGCTGCTCTGTTCCATCTGGAACGGGGCTCAAATTTCTCAAACTTGGGACTGGAAAGGCTGGATAAACATACACAAATATACGTCCTTACAAAAGAGGGGCTTTCTGCAACCTAGCCAGATCAGAGTAAGACCATGTTAAAGGCTTACCTTCTCGTTTCCTGTAGATCCCAGCTAATGGTTTCCCCTGGCATTTGACTTCGTGATGTGCGACTGAGTTCTCTTCCTGAAGGGGGGAACGCATTCCAGAGCATTTGTTCGGGCTCATGTAGGAATAGATCTTTGATTGCCCGGCAAATACGTTCTCCTAAAAAGACAAATGTGCATTCTGAAAGAGGCTTGAAAAAGAAGAAAATCCCATAGCATTTGAGGGGAGAAGGGGAAATAAGAATACAAAAAACAGCAGGGTGTGGTGGCCTGTAATCTCAGCGACTCAGGAGGCTGAGACAGGAGGATCACAAGTTCGAAGCCAGCCTCAGCAAGTTAGCAAAACCCTGTCTCAAAATAAAAAATAATTTTAAAAAAAGGACTGGGGATGTGGAGTTCAGAGATAAAGCGCCCCTGGGTTCAATCCCTGGTACCAAAAAGAATACGAAAAAGGACAAGACAAATAACATCATCTCTCAACAACTAAGCTCCAAGGGAATGCCAGCCCCAATTCTCAGGGAATCACTGGCAGGGTTAGAATTCCCTAAGTCCAAGAACACATGAGGTCTCCAATTCTGGTGGCATCCAGCCAGAGGAGAACCAGTTGTACACCAAGGTCTACAAAGGAGGGAGCTGACCTACCAGGTCCAAGTGACCCAAGGAAAACTTACTGGAAATCTGGAGGGCTGGGCTGAGCTTAGAAGCTAACTTCCCTGGCAGGAGCAGCAACTCTAACATCGAAACAGGCCTCAGGGAACACCATTAATCACTTGGTCCTGAGGTCAGCTGGGAGGGCTTGTCGAATTGCTGGAGCCTCCCGCACGCCCAGCCTGGCCCCTCTCAAATCACCATGGCCCAGCCTCCTCCCTGGACTGTGGCTGATGGATTCTCCAGGGTGGTGAGGGAGGCTAATGAAAGCAGAGCGGCGCCAGGACATTTAGGGCGGTCACCCTATAGCAAACCGCACCCTGGCTACTAACAGTGGGCAGGCCGGTACAGGGTTAGAGTACAGGTCACTGCCGGTCTCCCGGTGTGGGGCCTCTCTTCTAGGAGAGCACACAGGGGGAGGGCTTCCCCAGAAACAATGCGGGCCTCGCTGCCTGGTGAGCCACCAAACCGCCAAGTCAGCGAGCCGGCGACCTCTCTGGGGGGACCCAGGCAGGCCCCGCACACCCTGGGAGGGCAGCCCCCCCCCCCGGAGACGCTGGGTCTCGGGGAGTGGAAAGCCACATGGAGCCACCGTCAAACTTTTCCGAGGTCAAACCCTGCCAGGGTCATGGCGGAGCCGAGCGCGGCCGCCACTCCCAGCCAGGCAGCAGGAGAGGAAGCTGCCCCGGCCGGGCGCCCCAGCGCGGCGCGGGCGGGGCCGGGCGACCACGTGCTCGCGGCCCGGCCGGGCGGGCGCCGCTGGGTGCCGGGGGGTGCCTGCTTACCCCGTTGGTGCGGGGCCTCCCCGGGCCCCTCCGCTCCACCATCTCCGGGCCCGGGGCCGTCGCTGCCACCGCCACCGCCGCCGCCGCCGCCGCCGCCTCCACCGCGCGGGGCTTGGACATCTTCCTGCCTGGAGAGGGGGACCCGGGGGAAGCGGGGGAGGGGGCGCTCAGGGCGCGGCGGGGCGGGGAGCGGGGCCGCCCGGGCCGGGCGCCGCGAGGGCGCCTCCCGCCGCAGCCATGTTTCGAGCGCCCGGCGGCGGTGGGCCGCCCGCGCCGCCGGGAGGCAGGGGCCGGCCGGCCGGGCCGGGCCGGGGCCCGCGTCGCCCTCCCGCCGCCCGGCCCGGCCGGGCCCCGCGCGCCGCCCGCCCCCCGCGCGGCCGGGCCCGACACACCCACCTGCAGCCCGGCCAGGCCCATGGCGGCGCGCCCCGCGCCCTCGCCGCCGCCGCCGCGGCCCGGCCACCAGCGCTGTCGCTGCCGCTGCTGCTGCTGCTGCCGCCGCCACCAGCGCCGCCGCGGCGCCCCGGGGAAGGGCCGGCGGCGCCCCACGGCGCCCCCTTCCCCCATGGCCGGCGAGGCAGGGCGGGCACCGCGCGCCGCCACAGCCCCGGCCGCCGGGCGAGGGACGCAGGAGAGAGGCGCTGGCGGCGCGTCCTCCGCGGCCCGCTCGCCGCCGCCCACCGTCCGGCTCCCCGCCCGGGGAGGGGCTGGCAGGGGCGGCGCTGCGAGGCTGCTCGGGGGCGGGCGGGCCGCGCGGCGAATCCCGACTCGGGCGCGCCCCCTCGCGCGCGTCCTCAGCCACTCGGCGGCCACCGTGTGCGGAACGCGCTGGTGACAGCCGGGCGCCCCGCCCGCCGGCTCCGCTCGCGGGCTCCACGGGTATTCTGGGAGCCCGGTCGGTGCCAGGCGAAGCCAGCAGCGCTGACGCGAGAGGACAGGGCCTTCGGTGCGCCCCGAGCTGAGCTCACGGACGTCCCCAGGGACCTGTCAAACTCCCCGCCGGCCCCGGGGCCGGCCGCCGTTGCCATCTCAGTTGAAGAAGGGGATGCTGAGGTTAAAGGGCTGGGCAGGGGTTTGCCCAAAGCGACAGAACCAGGAAGTGACCCGGCTCGGTGTCCAACCCCAGCAGTCTGTGCTCAGCCGATAGGCGGCCTGGCAGACAGCGCCTCGGCTTGTACTGATAAGTTGGCTGGGTGCTTCCTGGCACAGTTATCTCATTCAGACCCCACAACAGCCTCGTGAAGGTAGACACCATTAGTAACTCTTTTCTACAGACGGGGAACCCAAGCTTCAGAGAAGGGAGGAGTCCGGCCAGATCTCACAGCTAGAAATGGGTTTCTAGCCCAGGCCAACAGACCCTGGAGATTGCTCTCCCAGCCACTACCCTTCCCTGTTACAGATGAGGCAGCTGAGCTTAGGAGGAGCAAATGGTGTTGTAGAAGGGGTAGCAGGTCACCTTGTGCTCCTTGTGATCCCCCATGAGAAAATGCCTCAAGTAGACAGGGTTCCAGGCCCTCTGTTGGCTGTCTCTGCAGAGCTTACTGCCTTGTGTGGTAATTGCTAGAGCTGCCGGCCCACAGCCAAAACTTCGTCACTATATTTGTGCAAAGTCATAGATGCAAACAAGGTACTTCAAGATGTCCAGCTCATACTGCCTGGGTTTCTCTCACTGTATCTGCCCCAAAGATGCTTTGTGGCCATGGCCAAGGCCCTTCCCCAGGCTGGCCCTTAGCTTCCTCGTGGGTAAAAACCGAGAACCTTTCATTCCATAACCTCCCAAGGCACCTGCCAACACATACAGGTAAACAAATGGCTGTAGCCACCTCTCTGCCTTGCCTCCCATCAGAAGGCATAAGACTGAGTAGGATTAAGTGTCAGGACGCCACTCGGGACAATGCCTCCCAAACTAGCTCAGGCTTGAACATCCATCAAGACAGGGTCCCACCCTGACCATTAACCCCAGTGGTGTAGAGCATACTGCCCGTGCCCTCTGCAGAGTCTGTCGTACATGAACACCTGGGATGAGGAAGAAAGAAGATTCCAAAGTGACACTGACACTCAGTAAAGCCATTTGGAAGTGTCTCTACATCTGCAGAGCATATTTTGCAGATTGTTGTCAAAGTATGATGGGACTCATGGCTCTAGAGAAGGAAGCAGCCATACAAATCACTCTGTGCACTTCACATTACTATTCTAACCCATTCTTCCTCTATCCACTGATGGCCGTAGCTTTCACTGTGTGTTAGTCCCCAAATGCAGGGGATACATTCCAAGTCTAGCACCAATTCCTCTAACTGAAGCTTGGGTACTCAGAAGATGTAAATGCGGATCATGCAGTGTAAGTATCAAAACAGTTATCTCTGACCATATATGTGTATAACATATATACCCATCATGGAATACAGATGCTCCATTTTTGCCCAGGATTTTGTAGAAATATCATACAACATTGATATTACTAATAACAAATACTTATTGAATGTTTATGATGTGCTAGGACCTGAAATATTGCATTATTTAGTTTAAACTTCCCACTTACTTATGAGAAGGTACTATATTACTCCTAGTTCACAGACGTGGAAATTGAGGCTCAGAGCAAATAAATCACTTGTCTAAGAGTCCCATGACTAGAAAGTGATGAAACTAGGTGGGATCTGAACCTAGTTCTGCTGGATAAGCCTATTTTACCAAAAAGAATGTATAGCTTCTCTCTTTTTTTTTTTTTACTTTTTTTTTTTTTTTAGTTGTAGATGGACACAATGCAATGTCTTTATTTTATTGCTTTGTATGTGGTGCTGAGGATAGAACCCAGGGCCTCATGCATGCGAGGCAAGCGCTCTACCGCTGAGCTACAATCCCAGCCCAAGAATGTATAGCTTCTCTTGACTTCAAATGCTAACATACTGATTCATTCATTCAACAAACGTTTATTGGATACCTACTTTGTTTCAGGTCTTGTGCTAAGGATACAGCAGGGAACACAAAAACAGGTGGAGCACAGTGAGGCCAGGGGTGTTGCTGTGGCATTGTTGGTGACCTCGTAGGCCACAGTGACTACTGTACATTTGATCCTAGGAGCAATGGGAAGGTTGGGGAAGGAGAGAGTAGTGAGGGTCACATGCTAAAAGTCTATTCTCAGGGATTACTCTACCTGTGAAGGGATAATGAACTGAAAGTGGTAAAAATGCAAGAAGGAGCCAGGCGTGGTGGCTCAAGCCTGTCATCCCAGCACTTAGGGAGGCTGAGGCAGGAGAATCGTGAGTTCAAGGCCAGCCTCAGCAATGGCGAGGTGCTAAGCAACTCAGTGAGACCCTGTCTCTACATAAAACACAAAATAGGGCTGGGGATGTGGCTCAGTGGTCGAGTGCCCCTGAGTTCAATCCCCAGTACCAAAAAAAAAAAAAAAGCAAGAAGGAAGAACAATTTGAAAGGGGCCATTTGGCAGCGGCAGAAGAGATGAGAGAAGTAGATGGACTGATCTTCCTCAAGCTAAAATACTTGGGGTTGTAAATAGCTACATGACTAAAATTTTAAAAACCAGCTGGGTGTAGAGGCCCATGTCTGTAATCTTAGCAATTCAGGAGGCTGAGGTTGGCCAGCCTGGACAATTTACTGAGACCCTGTCTCAAAATAGAAAATGAAAAGGGCTAGGGATGTGGCTCAGTGGTTAAGAGCCTCAGGTTCAATTCCTAGTACCACAAAAATAAATAAAACTTCAGAACCAGAGAGGAGTCCACTGAACTCGCTGGGGCTCTCAAAGGGAACTGCAAGTCTGAAACAAAGAATGATTTTCTAGAAGAAAAACCTTTCTTATGCCATGCTGTAAATATTTTGGTGTTTACAATCCTAAATGTCCAATTTACTAGTTTGCAAGAGCAGCAAAACCTAAGAAACAGGTAAGTACTAATCGGGGGGTCCAGTGAGACAGCGAGAATCTCTAACCAATAATTACAAAGGTGATTTGTAAGCCTACCATGATAGAAGCTGGAAACTTTGACCTTCACTTAGGCTAATTAAGGGAGATGGGGACAGAATGAGCAAAGGCACAGCATGGCTAGGGTCTGGAAGGTGACTTGGACTTCAGCTTCCACCTCTAAAAAATGGGAACAATGTTTTATAAAGATTAAATGAGATAATAAACTACCTGGCCTTCAATAATAATTAAGTATTTTAATGACAGATAATTAGTCTCCCCTCCCTGTAGATTAATTAAAGCATTTCTTTCTTTCTTTTTTTTTAATGCACTATTTTTTGAAACCGGTAGTTTAAATGTTTTTGCAGTGATAGGAAAAACAAACCTGAGAATTAGTTGTATTAAGACTTGTCAGATGAATATACTTCTTGATGGTTAACATTTTCCTAAGGAAAAATATTAGTTTTCATTTTCTCTGTGACTTGGGTTAAGCAGCTCTTTAACCGGAAGTTCACTAGGCCTCGTCACTTCATTAAAATCTAGGGAAGTCTAGGCCCTTGCGGTGGCCACGTCTATAATCCCAAATACTACTGAAGCAGGAGGATCCCAGGTTCCAGGCCAGCCTGGGCAACTCACCAATACACTTTCTTATAAAAAAATAAAAAGGGTTGAGGATGTGGCTCAGTGGTAAAGCGCCCTGGGGCTCAATTCTCAGTACTAACAAAATAAATTAATAAATCCCGGGGAAGCCTGGTCCCAAAAGACCCTACGAGGATGCTGACAGAATAAATGATGCAATCGAATATGGGGCCTGAAAACAAAGGGGCCCCATAAAGATTGGCTAGATGAATCGTGGTTTTATTAATCATGATTGCTACAGGGTGTACACCTCAGTAAGCCAAATTACTACCAACACACGATACCTCGGCATTTCGAGAACAATATAATACTACAACTCGTTCTTGAAAAATAGTAATTCTAGTGGCCTGTCAGGCTTAAGTTCTTGGCCCGGGAGCGTGCAGGAGGCCGCCGCTGGGAATGGCCAGCGGCTGGACATCTCTTTGCCGCATAACGTGGGCTCCACTGTCCTGACAGCAAACTAAGTATGCAAAGACGGACTTGAGGCGGGGACGCCGCCGGCCGCGGCTGCACCAGCCCACCCACGCCATCCGCGGGGGGCTGGAGTCCCGCCGGCTCCGGGGCGGGGGCTGCTCCGGAGGTGCCCGGGGCACGCTTCTGCGCGCAGGGTGCCGCGGCCGCCCTCGCCCCGCGGCGCAGGGCTGACTCAGGGCGGGGAAGGAGGGTGCCGCCGCGGCGCGCCGAGAGGCAGGCTCCGCTCTGCGCGCTCGCCCCGGTGGCCTCCTGCCCTCGACGGGGTGCCCCGAGGTGGGTGAAGCCTCGCCCCCACTGCCCAGAACAGTAACAACCGTTCCCGCAGCTGCCCCGGGCGTCAGTTTCCAAAGGGCGCTGACACATGGGTGCGCTGCCTCTGGGCGCCCACACCTGAGAGGAGCCCGAGGCGCCGTGGTGGAGGCGCTTCTGAGAGCGGCAGGGGCAGCGGCAGGGGCAGCAGCAGGGGCAGCGGCAGGGGCAGGGGCGGGCGGGGAAGGTTCTGTGGCAGCCCCCTTCCCGGGGACCCCGCGCTCCACCCGCAGGAGGGCGCCACCTCGCCGCCGCTCCCGCCAGCCAGCTCCCTCCAGGGGACCCCCGCCCCCCGCCCCTTGCGCTGGCCACCCGAGCAAATACCTCTAGCCATGTCCCGGCTCTGTCACCGCCTGGATCTCCCGGGAAACCGAGCTTTCGAAAAAAGTTGCAACAACTGTAGCCAACTGCTCCGGCGAGCTGCAGCTGCTCGCTCTGATTGGCGCCGCCGTCCGCCTCTCCGCAGGCTGCCGATCGTGATAGGCGAACTCGGTGGGAGAGCCCGCCCTTCTCCCCGCCTCCCCTCCGGGGGCGGGGCCAGCAGCCGCACTTTCTACAAACGCTTTCGGGACAGGTCCCGGCGGAGGAGGTGGGAGGGGGTTTAAATTTGACCGTCTCCTGGCGTTGATTGGCTGAGATGAAAGGGCAGCCTAGCTGCCACTGGGGGACCGCAAGCCCCTCCCTCTCCCGGTGCTGAAGCTCCGCCTCAGTTACATTAGTCATGCAGCTGTAGGTCCGGGCTGAGTGGACCTGATCTGGGACTTCCGGTTCTCCTGAGCCTTGACCGGAACCCGACCTTTGACCCCTGCACCTCACCTTATGACCTGGGCAATCCAGTTCGCTCAGTTTGGCATCTCCAACACCTTGGCCTCTCCAGCAGTTTGGTTCATTCATTCCTAGGTATGAAAGGTTTGAGCCGGGTGCTTTGGTGCACACCAGTAATCCTAGCTACTTAGGAGGCTGAGGCAGGAGGATGGCAAGTTCAAGTCCAACCTGGACAATTTAGTGAGACCTTGTCTCAAAATAAAAAATGCAAAACGGACTGGGGATGGAGCTCAGTGGTAAAACACGCCTAAATCCAATCCCCCCATACTGGAAAAAAAAAAGTAGGGGATGAGGTTGTATCTCAGTAATAGAGCTTGTGCCTACCCTGGGTTCCACCCGCTAGCACCACAAAAAAACAAAGAAAAAACCCTATTTACTTTCCCCAGCACTTTCACAAATGTGTGTGTGTGTGTGTGTGTGTGTGCGCGTAGTACTGGAGATTGAAGTCAGGGACTTTGGTACCTTATCACTAAGCTACATCCCTTGCCCTTTTTATTTTATTTTATTTATTTATTTATTTTTTATATTTTTTTAGTTGTAGATGGTCACAATATCTTTATTTTTATGTGGTGCTGAGGATCGAACTCAGTGCCTCACGCATGCGAGGCAAGCGCTCTACCACCGAGCTACAATCCCAGCCCACTTTTTATTTTTTATTTTGAGACAGGGTCTCACTAAGTTGCTTAGGGCCTTGCTTCCTTGCTGAGGCTGGCTTTGAACTTGCAGTCCTCCTGCCTCAGCCTCTAGAGTGGCTGTGATTACAAGCCTGTGCCATGAAGCTGGCTGCAAAAGGTAATTTAAATAGTGATAAATGTTATGAGAAAAATGAAAATGGGAAATATTACCAAGTGTGTAAAGAGGGAGGGTTATTTTTTTAGATTAGTGAAATCAGAGAAATCCTCTTTGAGTTTGTGGCTTTAAGGAAGATCCAAGGGAAAAGATATTTCTAGGTAGATGGAATAGCAAATACAAAAGCTTAATGGTGATTTGGAAATAAAAAGAAGCCCAGTAGGGTGACTGGAGCTGAATCCATAATGGGGGGATAATGAAAGGAATTGGGCTGGGAAGGTGGGCAGGGGCTACATCATCTAGGTCCTTAAGACTTTGCTGGTGTCTCAGCTCAGAGACCATCTTTCTCAATGCAGCTCTGTGAAATCAGGATTACAAATCATAATTCTTGCCAGCTAGAGTTGGGTTCTGTTATTAGGAGGGGAGGAGGAAGAATGGAAGGCAGGTGGAGAAGGGACTCATGGCTCACTCCTGTGTGCTTGCTGTACCTTACCTGCCCCCTCTGCAGTGGCAATGGCAATCTCCAGGTTCTTTCCACACTCACAGAAACAACTTCCACACACACCCCCAAAGTGCCAGCGGCACTCCCACCGCTCAGAATTCTGGGCCCCAGTTTTGTAGGGCTGTGGAAGGGCCAGCAGAAACTTGGTGGCACCTCTTTCTTGGAGGCCCCAAAACCAGCTTCCCATGACTCCCCCTCCTGTTTTACCAGCTCTGCTCACTCCACCTTGTTCCCCAGCCTTGGAGAGATGGTAGCGCTTCCTATACTAGTGATTTATGTCATCTCAATGTTCCCCTTTTGGCTTTTTTAGTTCTCCACCACCTTTTTCATAAATTCTCTATTTTAAACTCTCTGTTTTTCTGACTGGACTCCGACTGTCACAGAGGCTGCAATAAGAACTTAAACTTTTATTCCAATCTAGTGGGAGGCCACTAAGTGGTTTTAACCAAAGGATGGATAGATAGGTTAGGATATCTGAAGAGTAACTCTAATTGCAAAGAGTGATATTGGTTATATGTTTCTATTTTAAGACTCGGTATCTTGGAATAGTGTGGCATATTTCTAGATTGCCTATTTAATAGATCCCTTATTTCCTAAGGTCGCCACATTATGTTGACGCAGTCACACAAGTGCTAAAACCACTTTCCTTACTCTAGTGTTATCTTTGTGTTAGTATTTGCTCCAAGCATGAGCCATTGTTAGATACTTTGTGTTAGTATCAGTTCTTGCAAGATTTTTTTTTTTTTTTTTTTTACCAGGGATTGAACCCCGGGTGCTTAACCACTAAACCACATCCCCAGCCCCCTTTTTAAATTTTTGTTTATTTTGAGACAGGGCCTCGCTAAGTTGCCGAAGCTGGCTTTGAACTTCCAATCCTCCTGCCTCAGCCTCATGAGCCACTGGGATTACAGGTATTTTCGACCACGCTGAGAAGTTCTTGTAAGATCTTTGCCAAATGGGATATGTCCACAGTTGCTCTTTGGTATCCAAGGGGATTGGTTACAGGACTCCTTTCCCCCAGGATATCAAAATTCATGGTTGCTCAAGTTCTCAGTGGAAAATTATTGCATAGAACCTATGTACATCCTCTTACATACTTTAGGTCATTTGTAGATGGTTTATGATATCAAATACAATGTGAATGCTATAAAAGTAGTTATTATACTGAATCGTTTAGGGAATAATGGCCTGAACAATATGAACAACAAAGTCTGTCTGTATTCAGTACAGATGCAATTTTTTCCCAAATATTTTCCATCCTGGGTTGGTTGAATCCATGGATGCAGAACCCACATATATGGGAGGGCCACCTGCCACAGCTAGTGGCTACTGTGGTCAGCTAACTCCATCCCATTCTTCTACTGTGAGCACACACAAACACACACACACACACACACACACAGAGTATTCTGTATATATGCATATGTTTTAAATGCACACACACATGTAATTCCCTTTCTATATGTACATGTTAATATGTATAACGTGTGCTGTATATAATATACTTAAAACTAAAACAATTGAACCAATATTAACTACCTCATGGGTTTGTTGTTAGGATTAAGTGATAAAATGAATATAATGCATATATGATGTAGGAATTTGAAATTTTTAGCCATTTAGCAGTGAACAAAATAGTTACAAAATCACATCTTAGTGAATTGCTGAAATTTAGACTCAGCAACATTTCCTTTCTTAGGCTTTTTCTTGATGTCCTAGGAACATGGCCCAAACTTGGCTATTGAGTAGCCCTTCAAGAGAGGTTTCTGAGCCGGGCACGGTGGTGCAAGCCTGTAATCCCAGCACTTAGGGAGGCTGAGACAGGAGAATCGCAAGTTCAAAGCCAGCCTCAGCAAGGGCGAAGTGCTAAGCAACTCAGTGAGACCCTGTCTCTACATAAAACACAAAATAGGGCTGGGGATGTGGCTCAGTGGTCGAGTGCCCCTGAGTTCAATCTCCAGTACCAAAAAAAATAAAAAAAGAAAGGTTTCTGTGATCAGCCTTCTCCTGTCCTTGGATGTGAAGAAAATGAACAAAACATATGGTGTCAAGGGCTTAAGAATTGGCATCAGATGAAGTATTCTCCAAGTGACTTTCACGTTCCATAAGCCTTTTTTCTCCTTTGTCAAATGGCGATGGCTTCTTTTCTCTCCACATTCTTTCTGAGCTGGGATACAATGCCCTGAGTTTAATCCTCAGCCACACACACACAGAGATATTATAAACTAGTTATGCGATTCATTGGGAAGTCCTTTGAGTTTTAAAAGTTGCCATATTTTCCAAATGCAGTGGCACAGGCTTGTGGTGCTGAGGATTGAACCCAGGGCCTCATGCATACACAACAGCACTCTAATGACTGAGCTATATCCCCAGCCCCAGGAGCTGGTTTTTTTGTTTTGTTTTGTTTTGTTTTTAGTTATACATGAACACAGTGTCTTTATTTTGTTTACTTATTTTTATGTGGTGCTGAGGACCGAACCCAGTGCCCCACACATGTGAGGCAAGTGCTCTGCCACTGAGCCACAACCTCAGCCCTGTTCTTTTTTTTTTTTTTTTTTTTTTTCGGTACCAGGGATTGAACTCAGGGGTACTTGACCACTAAGCCACAATCCTAGCCCTATTTTGTGTTTTATGTAGACTGGGTCTCACTGAGTTGCTTAGCACCTCGCCGTTGCTGAGGCTGGCTTTGAACTCGCCTGGCTATTCTCCTGTCTTAGCCTCCCAAAGAGCTGGGATTAGAGGCGAGCACCACTGCACCTGCCTAGGAGCTGTTCTTAATAGTTACATTAGTTTGCTAAGGTTGCTGTAACAAAGTATCACAAACTGGATGGCTTAAACAGCCAATTTCTTACCTGGAGGCTGGCAGTCCAAACGGTTCCCTGTGAGGGCTGAGGAAAAAGGCACATGCCCAGCATCCCAGAGACTCTGGAGGCTGAGGCAGGAAGACCGGAAGTTGGAGGCCAGCCTGGGCAATTTAACAAGGCCCTAAGCAATTGAGTAAGACCCTGTCTCAAAAATTAAAAAGGGCGGGAGATGTAGCTCATTGGTAACGTGCCCTGGGTTCAAATTCTGATATTAGAAAAAAAAAAGATTGCCCTGATATTTGCCCGTCTCTCCACATAGCATTCTCTCTGTGTCTGTCTTCAAATTATTCCCCCCTCTATTTTACTTTTATTTCTATTATTATTTTGGCAGGTGAGGGCCCAGGCTGGCTTCTAACTCAAAATCCTCTTGTTTTAGCTTCCCAAATAAGTGAGATTACAGATGGCACCACCTTGCCAGATTCCTACTATTATTATTAATTATTATTTTCTATGTGTATGTGTGTGTATGTGCCAGGTTCCTATTTTTTTTTTTTTTTTTTTTGGTACTGGGGATTGAACTCAGGGGCACTCGACCACTGAGCCACATCCCCAGCCCTATTTTGTGTTTTATGTAGAGACAGGGTCTCACTGAGTTGGTTAGCACCTCACCATTGCTGAGGCTGGCTTTGAACTCGCAATTCTCCTGTCTCAGCCTCCCTGAGTGCTGGGATTACAGGCTTGAGCCACCGCGCCCGGCAAGGTTCCTATTATTATTATTGTGTGTGTGTGTGTTTGGTGTTGGAGATTAAACCCCTGGGGCACTCTTAACACTGATCCCTTTTTATTTCTTATTTTGTGACAGGGTCTTGCTAAATTGCTGAGAATCTCTATAAATTGTTTAGACTGGTCTCAAACTTGCAGTCCTCCTGCCTCCACAGCCACTGGAATTACAAATGTGCGCCACGGCACCTAGCCAGCTCCCCTTTTTTAAAGGCATAGTCATGTTGAATTAAGGCCACCCTGATCATTTCAGACTTAATTTGATTAGTTTCATAAAGATCCTATCTCCAAATACAGTTGCATTCTGAGGTAGTGGGAGTCAGGCTTTCAATATGTAAATTCGTGGGGGACAAAACACCACTCTTTTTTTTTTTGGTAATGGATATTGAACTCAGGGGCACTCGACCACTGAGCCACATCCCCAGCCCTATTTTGTGTTTTATGTAGAGACAGGGTCTCACTGAGTTGCTTAGCACCTCGCCATTGCTGAGGCTGGCTTTGAACTCGCGGTTCTCCTGTCTCAGCCTCCCTAAGTGCTGGGATTATAAGCGTGAGCCACTGCGCCCGGGAATACACCACTCTTAGTGACAGTACTTTTTAAAAAATAATTTGGGCCAGGCATGGTGATGTACACTTGTAATTCCAGTGGCTCCAGAGTCTGAGGCAGGAAGATCAGAAGGTGAAAGCCAGCCTCATCAACTTAGTGAGACCCTAAGCAACTCAGCGAGTTGCTATCTCTAAATAAAAAAATGAAAAGAGCTGGGATGTGGCTCAGTGGTCAGGCACCCTGGGTTCAATCCCTGTTACCAAAACTAATAATCATAATAATTTAAAATTTTAAATGTGGTGCTTTTAAGGGAAAGCTTACCAAAGTGAACAGGGAGCCTTCCATTATAAAAATATGAAAGGTATTTTTATGCTGATCTACACATAGGGTGAAAAGTCCAAGCACAAAATATTATTATTTTGTTGGGCGGGGGCCCAGGCTGGCCTCTAACTCAAAATCCTCTTGTCGGGCTGAGGTTGTGACTCAGTGGCAGAATGCTTGCCTCACACGTGAGGCACTGGTTTCGATCCTCAGCACCACGTAAAAATAAATAAACAAAATGAAGACACTGTGTCCATGTATAACTAAAAAATATTTAAAAAACAAAATCCTCTTGTCTTAGCTTCCCAAATAGGTGGGATTACAGATGGCCCCACCTTGCCGTGCCTGAATCTCAGCCCCCCCAATTTCAGAACTGTTCCATACACACGCTGGAGCCGGGCGCGGTGGCTCAAGCGTGTAATCCCAGCACTTAGGGAGACTGAGGGAGGCTGAGACAGGAGAATCGCGAGTTCAAAGCCAGCCTCAGCAACGGCGAGGCCCTAAGCAACTTGCAACTCAGTGTGACCCTATCTCTACATAAAACACAAAATAGGGCTGGGGATGTGGCTCAGTGGTCGAGTGCCCCTGAGTTCAATCCCCAGTACCAAAAAAAAAAAAAAGATTGCTACACATGCTGGAATAGCTCCTTCCAGGAGGCAGAGCTACAGCGGTGACCCAATGAGGTATTGACTATAAATGCACTTTCTATGTGAACCTCCAGCTTAAGAAACAAGTGATGATTCTTAGGTAGTTGACAAGTTGAAAGTCAAGTGACTTTGGCTGGGTGCAGTGGTGCGTGCCTGTGATCCCTGCCACCCAGAAGGCTAGGGCAGGAGAAAAGCTGAGGCAGGAGGATCGCAAGTTTGAGGCCAGCCTGGGCAACTTAGTGAGACTCTGTCTCGAAATAAAAAGTAAAAAGGACTAGGTAGCTCAGTGGTAGGGCACCCGTGGGTTCCATCCCCAGTTCTAAAAACAAAACAAAACAAAAAAAGTAACCCTGGAATGGAGACTCCCTAGCCTGCATCTAAGTCAGTCACTGTGCCTGGCAGTAGTTGAGTATTCCAGTTGGCCAAACCTAGCTTGCATGCTCAACGCTGGCAATGTGTATGGGAAAGGGTTGGTGGTCATTTGAGAGGGGGAGATAAAATCAAGGTGCTCTATCTGAAGAAAGAGTAATGGATTCTAAGCAGTCAGAAACAACTGCTGTGTAGACCATGATGTCTGCCTTTTTTTTTTTTTTAATTTTTTTTTTAGTTGTAGATGGACACAATATCTTTTATTTAGTTTTTATGTGGTGCTGAGGATTGAACCCAGTGCCTCACACATGCAAGGCAAGCGTTCTGCCACTGAGCCACAATCCCAGCCCTGATGTCTGCCATTTTGAAAGAAGTCATCAAGTACTTTAGCCACGTTCCAGTACTCTCTGCTGCATTAGCTACTTCAGACCACCCATTCCTTGAATATTAACTCCCTTGGCATCCATGATAGAGTCTCTCCCACATTCCACCTTGATCTCCCTGACTGATCTACCTCGAGCTTGTTGAGTACTCACCTCTTAGATGGGAACTCCAGGTTGTGCTCCTCACCCCTGTTCTTGCCTCTGCATTCTCTCCTCCTATGCTTTTCTGCTCTCCCATGTCTGATCCCCCCCTGGACCCCCAGCAGGTTAATTCCTAGACATTGCCATTTGGACTTCCCATAGCCTTTCAAATTCCTTATGATAAAATGGGTGCAGTGGCATATAATCCCAGATACTTGGGAGGCTGAAGCAGGAGGATCACAAATTCAAGGCCAGCCTGGGAAGCTTAGTGAGACCCTGTTCCAAAGTAAAAAACATAAAAGGAAGCCAGGTTCAGTAAGCCGTGCCTATAATGCTACTGACTTTGGAGGCAAAGGCAGAAGGATTACAATTCCAAGCCAGCTTCAGCAATTTATTTTTTTTTTATTTATTTAGGTACTGGGGATGTAACCCAAGGGTACTTTACCACTGAGCACTTCTTCAGCCCTTTTTTAAAATTTTGAGGCAGGGTCTTGCTAAATTGCTTAGGGCCTCCCTGAGTTTCGAGGCTGGCCTCAGACTCGTAATCCTCCTGCCTCAGCCTCCAAAGTCTCTGGGATTACAGTCATGTGCCACCATGCCTGGCTTGAGTCAGCCTTGTTTAACCAACAGAATATGGAGGAAGAAGCATCGCTTTGTCAGGTGTAAACCTAATATTTTAAAAAGCCTGGCAGCTTCTGTTTTCATGTTCTTGAGATCCCTGGGCTGTCACATGAGAACCGTGGAGGGGCTGCTGGGGAGACCACATGGAAGGGTTGCGTGGAGATGACTCGGAGGGTGAGAGGGTTAGCCACTCCAGCATTCCAGCTGAGCCCAGCCCATGGACAACCTATCAGCTGGTTACAGTCATCCAACAAGTAACTATTAGCAACATCTGCTTAGCTAAGCCCAGCCTCGTTTGCAACATCCTAAGAAATTACAAAGTGGTGGTTGTGCTCAAGCCATTACATTTTGGGGTAGCTGGTTACATAGCAGTAGATAAAAAAAAAACCGTCCCCTACACCTGAAGCCAAAGTCATTAACTCTTCTTTATACTTACTTCTCTTCTTGGGAACATAGTTCCAGCTTATTGCATCATTATCTACCGACCCAAGCCAGAAACTGAGGTGTCGCCCTACAGTCCTCCCTCCCCACTACTGCTATCCAACCAGTCACCATTTTTTTTCCTGCCTTTACCTCTAAATATTTCTTGAACTTGGTCCTCTTTTATTGCTCAGCAACTCTGTTCTAGCTCAAGTTCTTACCTTCTCTTGACCTTTCTGGCCTTCATATCTGCGGCCCCGTCCTTCCCCTCGTGCCATGCTGGGGCTGGAACCCAGGTCCTGTGCTGGTGCTCTACCTGAGCCACACCCCATCTCTGGCAGTGCAGTTCTTTTTTGGTACCGGGGATTGAATTCAGGGGCTCTTGACCACTGAGCCACATCC